>JAEIHY010016473.1:0-45375 GCA_018904565.1 Drosophila tsacasi
AACTTGATGAAAGATTTTAATGCAATTAATTTTAATGTATTATATATCAATTCAACTTAAAAATGTATTTGAGTTGACTTCAAAATATTAAGTAGTTTTTTTTTAATTGAATTTTAATCACTGTCGCACGCTACATTTTCTCCCATCGTTCTTTTCTTGATGTTTTTTACTATTTAAGTAAATCAGAAAAGCATAAATGTGGTGTCTTTTGACTCTTTGCAATCTCCTAGTGATGATAGAAAGCAAAAGTCCCAGTATAGTTCCTCTGCTTTGTAGATTTTTATCAAAACACCACATGATATTTTTTATGGTGTTTTTCATAAAAATTATCAAAAATTGCGAGTTGCGCGAGTTTGCATGCGAATATTTCGAAATTTGTTTTGGAATATGTTAAAAGACTTTCAAATTTAATCCATTGGAACATTTCTTAATGTTACTATGTTTTAAAATATTCATTTTAGAGCATTTCTTGTGTTTTCCGCGGTTGTACTTTCCAGAGAATAGCCCATACAATGGTTGAGCTTTGAGCCAAAGCAAAGCCATCTAGATTTGTTCTATTTGTATCCCATGATAAGTAGAACTTGCATTTTGTACCCCTTGTAAAAACTTTCCCAAGAAAAGAGAACACTGCTTGCCGGGGTTGTATATTTCAGATGCATCACTCGTCTATTTCTCTTTTTATTAATCGATACTTTTGCCTTAAATTTGTTAAATTTTCTCTTTGATACTTTTATAAAATGTCAACTACACTCGATAGTTTGTTACCATAAAATTATACATTTCGTTCTGTATTCGTTTTTGCCTCCTAATTTCTCTTCTCACGTCGTTCTTCTTTTTTTTTTCTTGATCCTTGTATAAATTTGTTTGTTACTTAAAATGTCATAGACTACATAAAAATGCTTGTGTAGACGCGTCTTAATTAATGGTAAATGCTAAAAACAAATGCCAACTTAATCTTAATCAAAAAATGGAACAAACGAATCTAAGCGGAGCCGAAAGTTTGCCAGACGGTTTTCATTTTGTTTTCAGGAGAGACAGCGGTGGAAACTAAGCTAGTGTGTGGCGTGTATTTGCATCTGGAGAGAGAGGAGAGAGGGGGCCCTAGTCGAGGAAATGTGGCTTGAGGTGTTTCAACATGCCGAAGGTTCGGAACCGGCGGATCTTCATCACCTTCATCAGCTCATCGTCACAGATGGCGAACTGCTTGTTCTTCGGATCGTACAGATCCCGTTCCTTGATGATGGCCCAGACCTTCTTGACCACCTCATGGCGTGGCAGGGATGGGGCGCCCATTAAGGCGCTCAGTTCCGGCGACAAGTTGTAGGCGCGCGTGAAGCCTGTGCTTTTCCTGGCGGCGCCACTGGCAGTTGTTCCGCTGGCAGACTTGGCCTTCTTCTTGGCGGCCGGCTTCTTTACCACCTCGTAATCGGAATCGGAGCCAGCATCACTCTCCGTTCCCGAATCGTCGGCATTGAGGGTCTTACGCTTCTTTTTGGGGCCCGTCTTGTGCTTGATGGGCTGCGTCCGCTTCTTGGGACCCGGCTTCTTCTTCTGCTTCTGGGCCTCCTCCTCGCTGCTGCTCATGTTCTCCACCTCGCTGGACTCGCTCTCGTCGTCGGGATCGGCGTCCGGATCCTTGCCGTCATCGTCCTCGTCATCCTCCTCGTCCTGCTGCTCATTGATCACATCCATTACGATCCTGTCGAACTCCTTCTTGCGATTCAGCAGCGAGCAGTTCAGCTTGCCCTCCACCTGCTCGCGCACCCGTTTCGCCGAGATGGTGGACAGGTCGGCATCTTTCAGCACCGACTGTATCTCGCGGCGCAGGTCCTCGCTGGAGATGTCCGACATCTTGTTCGCAGACGCGTTTTATTCCTCGGGCTGGGACACGTTATCAGTGAGTCTGCAACTGTTCTTGGTTATCCCGGATTGTCTGCCAATCCTCGCCAGACCGCCTTGTTTACCTGTGGCTCACTTTTTAATGCTACTTTTACGTTTCCTCGTCGATTTTCCGGTGCTCGTTTTTTCCTATCTTTTTTTTTACAAGTCGGCGTCTGTACAGGGTTGTTGATAATATATCAAGATATCTATATATCGATAATTTTCTAGAGATGATATATTTATATCACGAATTTTTGTTTGCCGGCTTTGTATGCAGGCTTTTTGAAGAAAAATTATATAAATGGGCCTTTGGATCAAGTTAGACCGATGTGCATCGATGTTTCCGAAATATAAAACCGGCATCAAAAAAACATCACCCAAAAAAATCGATGAATCGTACAATTTCGGAATACATTTTAAAAATTTTAGTTCTCTAAAACTTATATATCAAATATATTGATATTTTAAAGAGATATTTTATTTATTATTATTTTTTATTTTGATAAAAAAAATATCATCGATACAATATTTTAAAAAATTTTCTACAACTCTAGTTGCAAGCAGTGTGACCACGAACTTATCGATAATAAACCAAAAATACCAACAAAAAAATTCGATTTCAATCGATGTAATAAATATTTTAGTTCTGTATCCAGTACTTCAATTTGTCACGCAGCAGAAAAATATGTATTCTTTTGAAATATAACCGCTGTTTTTTAACGGTCCTACTTTGATTATTCGTTTATTAATTATTCGTTTTACAATAATAGTTGTCCCTAGGCCATATCACCCATTGTTCTTAAATAATAAATTGGCTTTTAGTTTATAACCCATTGCTAGCTTTATATAAATAAATTAATTTGTTTGCGCTTACCGATCAGAGCGGAGCCATCAGCTTTATATATAGGATATAGGATAATACTTTTGATTCGCACTTACCCGCAGTAAAGGGTAACATAGCCACACGCAGAGTTGGCTGAGATTCATCAAAGATTGAGTGCTTTCAAGTGCAGAGGTTCTTCACACAGTTATTAACATAAATGAACGAAAATTTTGTGTGTTTGGTTAATGTGGAATTCGATTTAACATTAATGTAAAAAAAAGAATTTTAATCATAATGCAAACCTGCTTGATTTCTCTTTTCCTTCCGTCATAAATTTCCATGTAATTAGGGCACATTTTTTTAGAAATACATATTTGTTGTTAATTTTAAATTTTTTCCATATTTTAAATTTAAAAATGAATACATTCGAATTAAAACGATTATGTTTGTTATCCAACTAGAACCTTCTGTTATCGAGTATTCGCATAAATTGAATATTCTAACTCGAATATTCGTTATCGACTAGTCGATACTAATGCCGGAACGAAAATAAAATACAACAAAAAAGTTGATTTCAACAACATTTAATTGTTTAAAGTGCTTTTTCCGCCTCCATTCGGTGCCCCAATGTGCAATAAACAATTACAAGCATCGTCGGCCGTCCACGTGTCGCGGAAAACCCAAAAAGTGCAGCAGCTGCAGCAACAATAACAATCGCAGGCACCAATAAAAAGAAAACAGCAACAACTACAAACACAGCAGCAAGGCGACAACAACAGCAATAACAACAACAATACTACTAAACGGGCGCTGAGGTAATTTTGCTATTTTTTATGCTGTTTTATTGTTTATTTATATACATAGCTGTGAATGCGCGCCCGTGTGTGTGTGTGCCTTCGAGTGGGTGCGTATGTGTAATGTGCGTGTGTTCCTCGTCTAAAATTTGATATTTTTGGTGCAATTTGGAGCTCTGCACGAGTTTTTTCACGCAGACCCCCTTTTATTTAATGTCATTTATGTCTGTATGTAGGACTCGCATTTATGTGTGTTTTATTATCGTTTATCGTGTGATTCGCAAAGTTTTCCCTGACTCGCTGTCTCCTCTTATTCGCCTCTCGCTGGCCCGCTTTGTGCATCTGCTTCGCGTCTTTGTTTTGCCGGCGTTTCGACGAGTTTGTTGTTTCATTTTCTTCTTTTTGCTGTGACGCCCTTTTTCCAATTGGAGTCTGGCTTGCTTTCCCAATAGGGTTTTTGCTTTGTTCATTTATATTTACAAAAAAAAATCAATTAAATAAACTATGTGACGTGAATAAACAACATAGGACAGGTGCGATTCTGTGTATTGGGTTTATAGTGGAATCTATACAACTTAATCTATGGAAAACATAAACATTTTTAAGAAATCATTTTTAAAATTTCTCACAAACCGGAAAGAGTAAGAATAAAAGTTAATAAATATGTCGAATATTTCGAATAAAAAATACATAATTTGTTTGTATGTATTAAAAATATTAAAATTTAAAATATGAGTTATGAACTTATATTGAATTTATAAAGTTATGAACTAACTATGAAGTTCATCACTTATTCCTCTGTGTTGTATATTTTTAACGATTCTACGGTGGTGGTTAAGGTGTCAGTATCACATATACATTACAGTATTACATTTATTTATTATATATACTTGATAACCGCATTTAGTATGAATTATTAGCTTTCCTTCAGTTCTTGTTTCTGTTGCTGCGATATTGATAAAAGAAATACAATGCATAGGCTTTGTTATAATCCAAAAGCTGATAAGAAATATTTCTTTACTCACTGAACCCGAACGAAAATAAAATAATTGTAATATATCATAAAAATTATGAAGCACTTCCGCAGTTAGTTTGCTTTTTTGTTAGATATAATATACTATAATATCTTTTTCTATAAACCAAAAGAGTATTTAATATTCGGTTATTTTTTAATAATTTTTCTTACAAATCTTGTTTGTATTTTGTAACATTATTAGCCGATTTGAAGAATATTTATTTATTGCAGCGGCTGTGCTCCGTGTTGTCAGTCATCCATTTCCCTATTTTTTCTCGGGTTTCTTTATTTATTTTGTGGCTTGTTGTCGCTCAACAGTGCCTGCTGAAAGTGTGTGATCACTACCTGTTGCTACGGCCTCCCACAAAAGTGGAGGCAACATTTTCCCAAACACTGTTCTACAAATTTAATGTTTCAGCTTTATTTTTTTTTCTGTTTTGGACCAATTAGATGTTCTTGGCATAGTTTTTTTTTCTCACATCTTGCCACGATCTAACATTGCTCATTTAAGTAATCACATAAATTATCGCAGATTATGAAATCAGCCAGCGAAATCGGCTGTTGTTGTGAAGCTTTTTCGGAAATTTAATTGGGCTCCTTGGGGACAGGTTTTTTTATTATTATGAATTAGTATAGGATATAAAAAGGGATTTAATATATTAATTAATAGTTTAAGAACTAAAAAGTTGTAGGGATAAAGCTTGCTTATAAATTTATTGTTAAGTAACAATTAAGAATTTTGTAAGAGGTTCAAAGGATGTACATATAAATATTATATGTTAGTTTTTACAATGAGAAGTTTTACAATTCTTATACCAATAAGTTTATTGCATTTTTTCTTTGTTTGTTTACCCAACCAAAGCATAACGTATCTATTCCCATTTAACAACTGCAAATTACTTGATTTTTGAACTTTTTCGACTCACTGCAGGCTTTCTTGAGCCTCCCGCATGAAAATCTCTTGAAATTTCCCGCTGTCTTCCCGATGATCTTTGTTTATAGCTGCTTTAAAACTAAATGCTCGCCGTTTCGTCATTATGAAACGACGTCAAAGTAAAAGCACCAAGGAACTTTCGCACGGCGAAAAAATGTTTTTCAATTTTCCGCCGTTGCCGATGATACCTCTGTGCCTCTGAAAACTTTTCTTCGCCCACACAACAAAAATTTCTGACGCGCTCGATTTGTGTTAGTCTTGGTGCGCCTTCTCGTTCTCATATATTTTTTATGCTACCCGTTTTATAATTTATGCATAAAAAAAATAAAGAAAATAAATAAATAAGCAATGCCTGCATTAAGACATTCGGTATCTGGACTGGGTTGCACAGTGGGTCATAAAAGTCAGCCCACTCATAACTCATAGGCCAAAACTATTCGAATGTGACCCTGGGCGAGGTGCTTGACAGTGGCAACAATTAAGTGCATATGTATTCTAGCATGTGCACTAGCATGTGCACTATAAATTTTGCGGCAGACGGCAAATTTCGCGAATAAATTCCCTTTTTTTCGGTGCATTTGTTTGGCCCTGACATTGCACTTGCAACAGCAACATGGAAAACGTCAAATGGAAAATATGGAATGAAATGGGATTGTGCAAATGTAGCAGATGAAAAATGAAAATGGCAATAAATATGTAGTTTCCCAAGAAAAATTGTTCGCTTTGTTTATGACAATTTCCAAAATTGAAGACTGCAACGCAAAGGCAAAAGAAAACATGAGAAGAATTAGAGGCAAACTGGATTTAGCAACAAGTACAGTGCGTTACATATGGAGTGGAGAGACTTTTTGATTTCAGAAAATCATATAAATTATATATTTTATATATGTGGGTATTAGGTTCATCATTGCAAAGCAATCAATACATTGGTTGTATTTTGTAACGTTATATTTACGATTTACTTATTTATTTCAATTTCAAAATTTAATTGATTTGCGATTATAATTTCTAAACATACCTGATTTTTCTGATTAAGCTTACGATCACCAACAACTTTTTAGGTGGTTGTATTGCAAAATTTGTACTTGAGAATTATAGGTATTTCCAGAACTCCTTTAAGCTCTTTCAGAGCTAATTTTCCAATAAATTTCAACTTGCTTAGCTTAAATAACAATAATAATTATAAAAACCAATTAAAGCCCTTCAATATAGAAGGGTTATTAGTCCAACTTGTAATGCCCATATTTTTCCGATACTCACTGTATTCGGGGGGCCTGGGAATAGTTCTTAGAGACTTGGATGTGCCCACGTAAAGGCGTCATAAAAAACACGCCCACTGCCCATGACACAATCGAAGAAAAGACGCTGCGCCTGGGTAATCCGCCGCCCATTTCCCCGTATTTTCCTTGAATTTACCCACAGGGAGGCAGTTGGAAAGTCTTTTGACGTCGCTGAACACTTGCGCCCAATTTGGCCATAAATTTGAAAAATGATTTTCTACAAAATTCTGCACTCCTCCTCGATGTCAAGAATTTTTGTGTCGCTAAATCGAATCAAACGAATGAGAGAACGACAACGACGACAACAAAAGTCTGAGGAGCTGCTGAGTCAATTTGCTTATTTTTAGTACATACACGGCTTGTGCTTTTATTTTATTCTTTTAAATGTATATTTCTATTTGCGATAAAAAATATAATTGTGCTAAATTTAACCAAATTAGTTGTTGTCGCTGTTCTAAATTTATATTTGCAATTTACTTTGATTCTAAATCAATCGAAAGAGCAATACTGATCGGGGATTAGTCATGCAGGTGGTTCTCTCTACAAATCTCACACGGCCCACCAGAATCGAATTTGAATTGATTTCGCAGTTTGTGTTTAGAATATTCAACGAGCTTCTCATAAATTATATTTTATATCTGGAATCGGTTGCCCCAACGTCCAATTGCCCAATTTGTGAATTTGTTTATTGGCGCAAAAAAAAATTATGCTCCGATCCGGCGAAAGTTATTTCAGAAAATGTTGCTTTTCAAGGTCGTTGAAGCTCGGGGGATGCTTTGCAAAGGATTTTGTGCAGTTAAGATCTCATTGGACGCCGGCCAAATAATAAATATTATTTTTTCGCATTTTTCATTTGGCATATCTTATTGTTGCTCCTTGATATGGGGGGCTAGGAAAAAATAGAAATAGAAGAAAAGTGTCCCACGACTGGAAGAAAAATAAAATGGGGGAAATATATTTTAGGAAGTCGGGCATAAATAAAAAAGAACACATAAAGTGTTTAGACTATATTTATATTGGGAATTTTCGATTGAATTTAGGATACGTTGAACTTTAATGTCAAGCATTGGATTTAGATTTTAGATTAATTTTGCTACATTTTGAATGCCTGTCTGGTTATGTATGCTAAGTCGGTATTTATATGATAAGCAGTATAAAGAAATTCAACATAATAAATAAACCGGGAATAGCCTTTAATGTTTAAATATCATTTAATCTTTAAAAAAGGAGAGAGGGAACATTGAAGTAATATAAAAAACTTATAAACCTTTAAAATATTATCTATAAAGATTCGTAAGTTTTGTTGTTTGTTTTTAAAAACTTTTTAAACTTTTTTAAAACTTTATAATCAACTTGAATCTGGTCTGTGTTGCAGAGACAGAAAAATATGCAACTACTGACTTAATGCTTTCTTAATTTCCGTTTCCTGTTTTCATATGAATCTTATTTCTTAAAAAAAATAATAGAAACATTTTTCTTTAGTATAAAAAACACAGAGAAACACTTAAAATCCCATTAATTACTGAGTTATGACAACCAAGGTTCTTTTCTCCTGATTTTCCATCATCCTCACAACCTTTGAGAGGCCTTCGCTAATTTTTTGCCCAACTGAACCCCAGTAAAAAATAAAATAGATTAAAACTAATTGCGCACATGCCTTGACCCAGAAACCCACTTAGTAAGGATGTCAGAACGATGGAGATATCCTAAATGCCCGACCAAGTGGAAACTCTCAATTCGGTGTAGAGTGCACGGGCGAAAAAGACCGAAAACTTTTCTTGAAAACTTTTCGAAATTAAGAGCCGTGCGCCGATCGCACAGAGAGAGAGAGAGAGTAAGGCAGAGTGGATCTTGGCTATTTCTATTTTCGAAAAAGCGTTTTCGAAACGCTGAGAGTGAAAGAGCGGACGCATTTTCGTGTAGGAAATGTGAAAGTTCATTGTTTCATTGAGGAAAACTGGTGAAAAAGTCAAATTATCTAACAGTGGCGAGAGGACCCGAAAGATTTTCATTTTCGTTTCGAAAATCGCCTGTTCGGTTATTCGAAATGGGAGCAGAACGGCGTGCGCGCCCGGAATATCTACTCAGTGGTCTCTGCGGAGGTTTCACGTTTGAACGTCTCTCGAACGAACTCAGGCGATTTCCACGGAAAAGCGCAATGTGAAAGCCGAAAAAGACTAGAAATAGCCTGGCGTGACGTCCCACACAGACGACAGACAGCAGAACCGAGAACCATTAACACAACATCAGTAGTTGCGGACTATAACGTACGGCGATCGGATCTAATCAGATCAATCTCGATCCTTTTCTGTTTTGAATTAAAAAAAAAAATATACAAAATAAATAAAGAAACGTGTTAGACTAAGAAGTGTCACGAAAATGCCAACATTCCATTGTTAAATCGAGATAACAAAAACCGAAAACGAGAGAGAACACGGATTTCTATGAGCAGGTGGCTGTGTGCTGTTTTCGGGGTATCCTTTAACAACGTCGCGAGTGTGTCAAAGTGCGTCCAAGTCGTGGTGCCTTTTGTTGAGATGCCTCTCTGAGCAGCTCCGGCGGCCCCCCTGGAATCCTCCGAATCAAAATCCACTCGCGGCAGCCACCAGTACCCAGTGGTCAGTGGTTCGGGCTCGGGACCATGCCGGTCATTGCCGATTCCGCCAGCGATGAGCCACCAGCAAAATGTTGCAAACATTGTGAGGGTATGCCTAGATCTTACATCCATCTATTCATACAATATATATAGTAAATGCCTTATAAACAAAGCGGGGACAGTGCTTAATAGATATATTGCAGTGAAGGAATTCCTTTTTATTTGCATAATTCATGTTTTGGTATAATCCAGATATTTTTTCAATTAAACTATTATTATTTATTTGATTTTATGACATAGAACTGGTATTTGAATAAATAATATTAACATCAGGGGAACTTACTTTGCAATTTCGGATTTAAGAACCCTAGAATCCTCTTGTAATCTATTAAAACTCTCTTTTTTCTCTGAAATTAAAGATAGGGAGTTATTCTACAAAATATTGTCTAGATCCTCCTTTTAACCTTATAAACAAAAGTCCAGAAAAGTGCATCGGCGATTCAGATTCAGGGCGGGTTCGTTAACCGATTCCCAACGCCATTGGGCTCGAATCCACCGGCTATTAACTTCGGCCCAAAATCCAAACACAATTGAAAGATTTATGCGCAATTTCCCCCGATTTTCCCCCTTTCCCCCCAGCACTTGACTGACTTTGNGTTTTCAGTGTTCAGTGTTCAGTGTTCAGTGTTCAGTGCTCAGTTTTTTTTTTCCTGCCGCTCCATTTGTTTGTTTTAAATTTTGATGCTGTGCCGTTGTGCTCTGGGCAGCAATTGCTGGGCACTTAGTTTTTCCTGCTTGTACTAGAAAAGAAAAAAGCGCTGACGCGTCTACTTAACATTTTTTTCGGTGGAAATCATCATGACAGCCAACGCCACCGGCTGCAAAATAGGCCTCGAAATTAGCTGGGAAAAGAAATCTTCTTTGCTTGTTTTTTTTTCAATTTTTTTTTTTGAAAATTCATTTTTGCAGGGATTTTGACAACATTAAAATTGTGACCGGAAATGTCAAAATATTTTTGTTTTGGAAAGGAAAAACTAAATTAATTTTCAAAGAGGATTTTTATTTTAATTATATGGATTTTGGCTAGTAAAGCTCAACAGTCTCAATATAAAGATGTGTTGTCTTTTGTTTAGTTTTAAAAATATATGTTATATATCTGTGAATATTATTGGAAAGTTGTTTAAATGAGTTTTATATTATTTATGCTATAATTCAAATGTAAAGCTATATTAAAAATGTATTTAATATATATTTTAAATACTGATCTTGCACAAATCCTAAAACTATTTTTTCTATTTTGGTTTCTTTTTTAATAATCTGATTTTTATAGTTCTCAAGCCATAAGCTTTTAATTAAGTCATATCGAAATATGAAAGCTAAAATTATATACATACATATCGCAATTTTTCCTTTTCCAATAAATTTTCTTGTTAGGTTTGAAAGTTTTTTTTATTAGTTTCGAGCTATAAATAATCGCATGATCAATGATTTTAGCAAAAAGAGAGAAAAAAACTTTGCTTAGCCTGAGGTTATATTAAATATATATAAAATCCTAAGACCTAAATTTAGTTAATTTACGTTAATTAAGCAAAAGTGTTGTCCCTAATGAGGGGAGGCTGTGCTCTGCTTTTTTCTTGTCTCTCTCGACTTTTGGCCGTGCGTTTTTGCTTGGCACGCGCTCAATGTCAAAGTGACCAGACCACACCCCATCGGCCCACCCAAAAAATAAAAAAAATAAAGCCAACCACCACCCGCAGCCCTTCTCCGCCTTTGGCTAACGAGATGTTAAAAATAAAGCAATGTAAAATGTTGTCAACAAATGCAGACATTGTATGAATATATAATGTAGAGCGTAAGGAACCCAGAGCATATATGCCAAAGTTAAACAAAGCGTAGGCGAACCTCCCAGAGAAAACGCAGCCAGAGAACCAGAAAATCATGCGGAAAATATTTGATATAGAAAACACAACACAAATATGCATTGCATATAGGAAAGGGATCTGTCGTAACAATTCACATTTAACAACATGGGAAAGCTTTAAATAATTCCTTTTATATAGTAGAACAATTTGTGTTAGTTAAATAATACGTCAATAATAAAGACTTAGGCTTAACCCCTGATGTTTTAATTAAATAGACCTAAAAATAATTCCCAATTCTTTCCCAACACTCCCTTTAATCTTTACTATTCTCCAAAATAAAAGGAAATCCATCCCAGCTTCAGCAAATAAACTATTTCACCAAAAGCATTTAAAAATAAATAAATTATTCTAATACCAAGAATTAATCAAATCCGAAAAACCATGAGAGCGAGCGCTAAGCCAAATCATCTTGGCCATATTCACACCGATGACTTGTTTACAACAATGCAATCATGTTTACAAATAACAAAATATATAGAGAGGGGAAAAAATTCCATTTCTTGCGGCTAATCGAAACGTAAAATTTTCCAAGCCTTGACACACTCTTTCAATATATTCCGTGCATATATTTTTATTCCTTTGAGTTATATGTATAGTAATTTTGATGGCTGTGATTAGGCGCTTGCTTTGGAATAAAAACTGCAGCTTCTCATTTTGATTTTTTCGTTTATGGCTTTTTTATTTACATGAAAAATGAGACCCCAGACTGCTCGGCAAAATTAGCTGCCTTGCGACAACAACAACAACAACAGCAGCAGCAGCAGAAGCAACAATAAAATCAACAAATTTAATGAAAATCAAGAACGAGACAGACGCCTGTCCCTTTCCAATTTTCTCCTGCCCGATTTTCCGTTTCCCTCGTTGTTTTTACGACCATTTCCCATGTAATTTTTAGTGCTGAGTGGGGCACAAGGTGTGTGTTGGTTGTCTTGTTGTCGTCGTTCTGTGTGTGTTCTGTTTGTATATGAGCAGCGCTCTTAAACACTTTAAAATGAGTGTCGCCGGGGCTATTTCCAGGCATCATCGCACCTCCAATGCCTCGGCCGGGGCATTCCTGACATCTCTCATTCGATTGCCTCTTGGGCGGGAGCACATAGCACACAGATCGTGCTGAACTGTGAAATCGGTAAAGGGGAGAAGAATTTTTGAATTTTTTATTTGCTCGAATCAGTCAGGCAGGTCTCTCACTCAACTGCCAATAGCTCATTGAACTGGGTTGGTGCACGGGGGAAAAAAGTAGGAAAAACAATAGGAAAACTAGTCAAAACTAGTCTAAAAAAATTTTAGGAAAAAGCGCCACTAGAATTTATTTAAAGTTCTTTTCAAGTCCTCTTGAATGTTAATTTAAATTATAACCAATAATGCCTTTAAATCCTTTAAGAACTTATAGAACTTATTTTTCCCAACAAATCTTCCTAATTTCCATCAAAACTTGCCGACAATTTCCCTCTCTGTAGATCCAGAAAACTACTAACCAGAAAGCACTCAGTTTGCAATTGAAAAATCAATCAACTTGGAGGCTTTTCCAGCCAGACCAAGACGACTGCCAATGGGAAATTCAAAATTTTCTACTTACAACTCGGAGAGCGAAACAAAGTGGCAAATAAATTTGCACTTGCATCATCGTCAACATCATCATCATGATCATCATGAGGTTGAGTCGTATCGTTTCCCTATATTGTATCGAATGGAAAATATAGCGTAGGAGGGAAAGAAATGAAAATGAATATGGTTTTCGGTACTGAAATGTGAATTTCCATGGCAGCCAGAGCGGCATCGGCATGTTTCGATTGTTTTTCCTTGCGTTGAACGCGCGAATGTGTGAAAAACATGCCGCAAAATTTTTGTTGCCGAAAAAGCCAAGCGCCAAGCGCACAACACATGGATTGTATTTTGCATTTTTGCCCATTTTTGTAGTCAAATTTTCGGTTGTTGTCTGAATCAGCAGCAGCTATAGCCTCCTCTTTCCTCGCGTACAACGGGGCGTATGAATATCGAAATTTTATTACTCCTGCTGCCTGCCTCTCTGCGTTGCTCGCGTTGTTGTTTTGGTTTTTTGGCTTGCGCAATGTTTACATACATTAAATGGCAGCGTCCAGTCAAAGTCAAAATTCATGTACACGCAGAAGAGAACGGCCAAGAGAATCGATCGCAGATTGTTTTTAAGGGAAAAAGTACTTGTTGCAGAGAGAAAAAGTAAGGGATTCTTCAACTATTGCATTGGGTTTTATTGTGGAACTAAATTTGATATATTTCTTTTCTTTTCTTAGATCTTTTATTAGAATAGTTGAAAAATATTTATTATGCAGTAATTAAAACTTGAAAATAAATAATAAAATGTACTAATTATCACACAAAATATTTATAGTAATTTTGAGAAAACTTTTTTCCTCCCGTGTACCAGTTGTGCATTACTTTTGCATGTTGCAGACACATGTTCGAGAACACAACACAAAAAAAAAAGAATTATAAAACCTAAACAACAACAGCAACAGGCAGTTTTTGGTGTACATATATCTTCCAACGTATGGCATCGTCTATATATCCCACATTGTCCAGTTTTACCTCGTTTTGCAATTTGCTGGCCAAGAAATTCGTTGGAAATTTGGGAAAACGAAAGCGCACGCATTTGTGCAAATAAACAATGTGTGGGAGTGTGTGTGTGTGTGTGGGAGGGGGGGAGGTTAGTGGAAAACAGGTGGGGTATATGGTGGGTGTGCGGTCTGTGTGTGTGTAAAAACATCTAAGCAAGCATTTGAATAATTAAGAAAGGGTATATAGGGCTCTACAAGAGTGGTGTGGAGTTTTTTATAAATATCAGGATTCAAGATTCAAGTGTTTAATTGAAGTTTTAATATAAATAATAATTAAACACAAAAAAGGAGATGATCAATCCTACATTTAAGCTTATAATTTCAAGGTTAAAAATGAGTGAAAATAATTTATCATCTTGTAAAGTAAATTGAACTAAATAAAAATGTTTAATATATTTAAATTTTCACCAATATTTAGGTAGGAAAAATCAATGAAATATATTTTTCTTTGGCACAGTAACCCTTAATTAATCTTTAATTCCCCATTAAATATTTCTACCTGTAATTGTTTTTGCCCTAGCTCCTTTGAGTCTGGCGCTTTTCCACACATTTTCCTCCAATGAGCGCAATAATTTCGTGTTGCCAATGGAAACTACTGCATTCCAATGGCACAAACGAATGAGGGAAAAATGCGAAAAGATACAAGGAGGGGAAAATACCAGCGAGACAGAGAGAAAGGGGGTCTTGTCTCTGGGTTTTCAAGTAGGCAATCTGCAGGTGTTCCTTTTGCCGGATAAACAAATTACCTGATTCCCCCTTTCTCTCTCTGGTTTCTTTCTGGCTTATTGGAAAATATATATTTTTCTTGGCAATTTAGTGAAGTTTCCATGCAAAGAAGCATGTGCTTCTGTTTGTTCTTCGCTTCGGTGTGTCTTTCCAAAGGTCGTTCTTCATGTTTCACATTGCCTTTTTTTTTTTATTTAATAAACAGATTCGCCTTGCCTTGGCGCTGCATTTATTTCTTGCCCGCTGCCACCGCCAACGACTGCCGCCTGGCTCGCTTATTGAAACGGAATCCCATGAATTTTTTATTGTAAATGCAACAATTTGTATTCATGGCATCGCTTGGGTCCCGGGGTCGGGTTCAAGATCCAAGACCGGGATGATGTAGCGTGACCATTATGACTACGATGGCGGCGACCTTGATTTTGAACTCGTTTCAATGAAAATTGCAGCATTAAAATCGAGGCCAATGGCTGGTCTAAGTACGGAAAATTGTTGCTTGAGGGGGAGGAGGTGCAGGATGAGGAGGATGGGGAGGTTGGGTGGTTTGTTGGCTGTAAGTAATTCAGGTGAAATTAGTTTTCTCAAGGACAGGGTTTTTAGCGTGACAGGCTTTAGATGAGCAGGGAAAATATTTTCTTAGTGCCTTTTTTACAAGTTTTAATAAAATGTCAGTTGCTTTTTAAGATTTTGCTGATTTCACTCAATAAACTTGGTTAATTTAAATACTATTTATTTATTTTCGGTATAAAGTTAATGGTTCTTTTAATATTTCAAGATAAGATTATTAAGTTTCGTTTGTAAAATCAATTACTTATCTTAAAGATGCAAATTGAAGTTTCTTAGTACCTCATACTCTAAAATTTGAAAGAATCTTATATTAAATAAATTGACATAATAAAGTATACGAGCATAAACGTATGCATAATTACTCCCAAGTTTATTTAAGAATCTTTTCAGTCGGGAAAGTGCCATTTTTAAATTAATTTCAGGACAAACCCATTTAGCTGCTTTCCAGCCCATAAACATCGGATAAACTTTTATGATTATTTTGTGTGCGAATAGAGAACTCACTCGGGCAACACACCCCCCTTACACTCCTCTCTTCGCCCTGTTTACACCTCTGTCCACCCACAAAAACACACACACGCAGAGATCTCGGAAAAAGAGTCCGGCGCACGCCTCATTAGAACACCTTTCAGTTTGCTGTGTAATTTTCGCAACATTTTTAATGGCGTGCGGGGACATTTTGGCACTCGAGTGACCGTGTGCGTTTTACCTCACATTTCCACATCCCCCGCCCCCGCCACGCTTTTCTCGCATTTTCCTTGGCTTTTCCCCGGCTGCGCGTCGCACGCAAAACTATTTAGAGAAGTGTCAAGAAATGTCTGCATTTTGCATTCGCCGTGGCCATTGCAACATCGTTGTCGGTTTCTTAGCAGCAGTCACACGCCTGCCATGCACTCTATATGTACTATAGATCATATAATGTATGCTACATACAGCTGACGGAAAATAAATAGGGTTGGGATTTAGTAAAGAACTTTAAATGTATTAATTAAAATAGAAAAATTAAATAAGATCTTCAGTTTAAGCCTCATTAAAAGTTATGTTAAGTAGGAGGAATTTACCACTTCTGCTTAATTACCCTTTTCTAATTATGGTTAAAATCAGTTGGTTGCCTTGTGTGCTTTCGTAATAATTTTTTAATTATCTTGCAAGCTTAATTCAGATCCCAAAAAGTTTATTGATACTAAAAACACTAGAAATTTAGCTATAGGTATTTTTATTACATTTTGTAAAAGTCTAACTGCTATTTTGTTGCCCACATGTGTTAATATCCAAGTGCGGGCGGGCGTTGATAAATTACAAGACATTGCAGTGGCTATTTTAAATGTGGCATGAAATTTGCATTTGCATATAATTCGCTTTTTTAGCCGCGTTATGATAGATATATTTATATTTTTTTTTAGGTGTAAAGAGACTTTTCTTTATGCTGTCAACGGAATCGGTGCCTAATCTTGCCTCGTAGGCGTGGCATCTGCATTTGAATCCGTCTTTCTGCCTGAGAAAAACTGTGTCAGATTCCCCATTTGCTTTCGAGTGCATAGAATACACCTCGCTTCGCTTTGCTGGCCTTTCTTTCTAAACAAAAGCAGCATCCAAACACGCAACGCAATTGCCAAATAAAAAGAAGAAATGAACCAAGAAAGAATAATAAAAAAAAAAAAACAAAAAGAAAATAAAGAAAATTGTCATTTGGGTTGCGTTTTGTTTGTTTGGCGTTTTGTGATTTATTTTTGCTTTGACAAATGCACAAAAATTTGACCATGGCATGTCAAGAAGTGTGGTCATTGTATTTATAATGCCACTCCGATATAGATAAATGGCCAACAGGCGGATCCGGTGGAGAGACAGCTGAGCGATAGATGACTGTCTTCCAGAAAGGACCACACCGCACCACACCGAGAAGAATCGTGATTCGTGTGGCTAATTAGTCAGGGATTCTCAAAGAAAAATTATTTAACTACGTGAAATGTTTCTTAAATTAGGAAGGCATTTTTTACGTATTGTACCTATTGAAAAATAAATATATATTGGATTTTGTGCTTTGCATAATTTTTAGGACTTTAATCTCATTGGAAAGGGTTCAGAGAATATTATCTCTGATGACTGATATCTAAATGATGTATGATCTTATTCCTATTTTAATGTTTCTACGCTTGTAAACCATTTAACATTAAATACGGAAAATCATAGGTATCTTTCCCTCTCCAACTTTTAGTTGTTAAGCACACAACAACATTTTCAAAACCCATTTCTGCATAAAGCCTCCCATTCCTTTGATTGCTAATTGCTGCACTTTGCAAACAATTATTCGTTGCCTGCTTGCTGCTTCCTTTTAATTAAAGTAGTTTTCGCTCTTGTATCCATGCAATTAAAGCCAGAAAAAGTCAGATAACTTCATTTCCGTTGAACAAACGACAACAGCTGGGCGGAGTTAGCCTCCTGCATATTAATAAACACAACAAAAAAAACGTACAAATAAAGGGAAATTGTCAATGTGGGTCAGGCAAAAAATATTGCAAAAAGGGAATAGGAAAAAGAGAGAGCCAGACGCCTATAAAAATAGCTATCTCGTGAATTTGAAGTTGAAACAGGTGCATGTAGCACGAATTGAGTTTTCTTTCTCTGGTATTTGCGGATATATTTGCACTTGGTTGGGGGCCACTTTAAAGTTTAACTCTTTGGCACTTGTGAACTTTGGTAGTCTAAGTTTATGTACCCCTTTTAAGGATACTATACAATAGGTTTTGGCAAAATTATTTGTATTAATAGTTAAAATTATTGTTGTTAAGCGCATTAAAAATTTTGTAAAGGGAACTTTACTGCTGTAATGACCGCAAAATCGCTGTTAAACATTTTAAACATTTAATATGAGTTTGATAAATAAAAATTATCGTTTTTTTAAGCACCAAATAACCTTTTCCATGAATTAGAAAATCTCTGAAAGGATATAAAAGCTTCGATTCTCGGTAGTTACCCTTCAATCTCGTCTTTTTTTTTCGTGCGATTCTTTTTCTGTGGCATTGAAAGGAATTGCATTTTACACTCGTTGACATGGCACAAATCTCTGGAATATCTGGCAGCACACACAACTTTTCAATTTCCCCGCACAAATCCCAAAACTGCAGAGGGTTACATATAGTACACACATGTTTGTACATACATACATCCACGTGCACAGTGCCAGTTAGTTGGCCCGACAATGCAATCAACATAAATACAAATCCCTAAACTATTTTAATGTCGACTTGACCCGAAAGCAGCTCTCCGGCTGGCTTACGGTCCTGTTGATGTGGTAATGGAAAAGTTTTTCCGGGCTAACAAAAAATGGCACTCAAAGAGCCAACTTAAAAACGCATCAAAGTCGGTTTTTGGCTGTTGGCCAAAGCTGCTAACTGGACGTATACGTAATCAGATGTGCGGCCACCGTCGCCGTTGCCACTAGAAAGTTTTCGGTTGATGCTAAAGTGTTGGCTTTATACTCTCTGGAGAGTCAATTGTTATGTATATATATATATATAGAGAGAGCAACGGTGATACACTTTAAGGCTGTCATTTTTGGGGTCCATTTCGTAGATTATTTACCAAGGCAACTTTTAATGTTTATTGGGAAAAGTGTGGCAACTGGCGTAAAGATTATGAAAGCTACATTTCCCCAAGGAAAAACCTTCTTCAAAAAGGAAAAATTTAAGCAATGTTCCTTGGAATTGATAATTATTTTAATCAAGATTTTTGGTATATAAAAAAATATATCAATTATATATTAGCTTGAAATATTACCTATAAGAAATGAAAAATATTAAAGAATATTACCTTATACTCAATGTTGTAATGAATACGTTAGAACACTCTCTTTTCTTCACATTGTTCCAGCTCTGTCATTATAAATTATTATGCTGGAGTATCTGTTATTAATTGCTAATTTGTTTTTCAACAATTTTGTTTTTTGAGCCCACACTGGAACATTGAACTTTGGGCCCAATAAAACAAAATAAAGTCTGGTGGGGAGCAGATATTGTGCTGGAACACATGCAGACACTTCAGTTCATTGACATCTTGGTAATATTTTGCCATTAGCTGTGTCCCAATTTCACCCCAACAAAATATGGCAAAGGCGTCGGCACCATAATGAAAATTTAGGCCCAGACATGGCGCAATATATATTTTACAAAAGTTTTCTTTTTGGTTCTTTTTTTCTTTGCATAAATTGCTATGCTGCCTGCGAAATGTGAAACAATCAAATGGCAATTAACACTTTTCGGGCGAATCACATGTTAATGCCCCATTCCGATGGCTGGATCTCTTGTGCCGCTAATTGATGGGCCTGGCCAATAACCTGCACCTCCTGCTCCCCCTCCCTGAACTGAGCATCTATAGTTTTTCTTTACAATTAGATGGAAATTTGTTGATTTGCATAAATCTGTTTTTTCTTTTCCCTTTTCGTTTGTTCAATTCAACGGCAGCCTTGTTTAGCTTCGAATCTGTCTGCTTTTGGGCTGACTTTTTTATTGGTTTCAGTTGCGCATTTCCCATCTGAAATTGTTTATGTTTATGCTGTTTTTTTTTTTTGCTGTGTGTGTTGTTAACTTAAATATTTGTACATTAGTCACCGATTAAGCGTTTAGTTTTTCGTATGAGAAGCATTCTTGACGAGAAGAGATTTAATTGGCAGAAGTCACTTGAATATTTAAATATTTTTGGAATCGAAGTACTACCTTTTTGTGTATTTGGGAGTCTGAATTTATCCTACTTGGTTTTTCGTCTCCAAAAATATTACATTGTATTTGAATATTATATATTAGGTAGATGATTTGAGTGTCGAGCCAGCTTTACTCTATTTAAATGTTTATTATGTTAAAATCAAGACTTATTACTTGTTTGAAACTTTGTTAATTCACTATTGTTATAAATATTTATATTCTATGTAGTATTACTATAAATATTTATATTTTGTTTGTTTATTCTTTGCGTGGGGTCCAACCTTTTCCACCTCAAGGGTTTGAATTATATCATACTTTTCGCAGGGGAGGGCTCCTTATCGTCTGTCGTCGTTGTTAATTGCTCGAACAAAACCAGCGACATCATAACCATAAATTTTGATGGGCCTGCATTTATTTTTAACCCAATTTCCTCCCGTCCAACCATAGTTTTTATATGTGTATGCTTCTTTTTTTTATATGCTTGACAGCCTTTTAGAATTTATGTTGTGTTTTTTTCATACATTCTTTTGGTTTGTCTCCCGGCCGCTTTCATTCCTTTCTATAAAATAATTTTGTTGTCTTCGCAGCTTGGATTTTTTTTTCTTCTTTTATATTCTTTTGGAGAGATCCCAGGGCGGTTTTGTTGTTGGTCGAAAAAGCAACAGATTTCTTTGCTTCACACGCATTTGACTTTCAAATGAAGGACAAATATTGTACGGGGCAGCAGCAGCAACAGAACAGCAACAACAAACAAACAAACATCGGGAAATTCAAAAAGGGAGGCGGAGGTGTTGAGGTGAAAGTGCGAGGGCGTTCTATGAAAGTTTTTGCATTGCTAAGAATATATGTATATACGAGAATGTCTATGGGTTCTCTCGGGGACCTGTGAATATAAATTGTGTGAGTAATTTGATTTTAACTGTCTGTTATTTGCCGGTTTTCTGCCCTATTCGAAAAAGATTGTTGAAAAGTGGAAAAGTTTTGCCAGTAATTGGCCGGGATATCCATTTATTGTAAACATTTCACAGAAAATAGCAAGCAGCGTATGATGTACGACACCATAGAATTTATTACTTTTACAAAGAAAAAGGTCTTCATTGGGTTGTCCTAGAAATCAAACTTTGTTTTTGGCAATGTAAATATTTAGACTTGCTAAATAGGGGAACAATTTCTCAAATAATTGATGGAAATGTTCGTTTTTTGATATATGACCAAAGGTTAATTTATTGCAGTTACAATTAGTTGTTTTTATCTTAATTGGTTCATGATTTATTACTTTAAAAAGGAAATTGCTTGGAGATTTATATATATTTTTTATTACATGTCAAGTTTAGTCTTAGTCTTCAATTCATTTTATTTGAATATTTTTTAAGCAAAACCAGTCTCTTTAGTTTTAAATTATAATTCGTATACTAAAGTTCATTTTAATACATAATATAAACAAAACTTTTTGTGTGACTTCTCTATGCGGTATTTTAATATCAAAAACTTATGTATTGCCATAAACAAACGCAAGCTAGGCCCGTTTAAATGTATATTTATTTGTTTTCCTTGAAAATTCCCCATTAATCCTCACTAGAGTCTGCATTGTCCCCAAACATATATTATATTTATTTTGCTCAAATGGCTTTTGGTTTTTCAAATTTAATTTGAGCGTCGTTCAGTTTTTTGTTTTTTAATGGCTCAACATAATGCTAAAAAATATTTAATTTATGCTGCACACGTTGGGATTGGTAGAGGGGGGGCTTTTGCAACGTCCGGCGGCAAGCATAAAAATAGATTTTGGCCCAACGTTTGCCACTTAAGCCGCAGCAGCAACATTTTATCGACACGAGCCAACTGTCAGTCGGAGCGAAATCCGGCGGTCTAGAATGGGGCTGGGGATTCTATCGAAGATCGGGGCATCGGGAAGTGCGGATCCTAAGCATTGTCAGACTCTCTCTGAGCCCAGAGCAATAGGCGGACGCTTTTTTAGACCAAATAAGCGCAAAAAGCATCTCACAGATACGCGGCAATGCAAATAACTTGGCACGCATCTTGTCGACGCCATCGTCGTCGTAGTCGTAGTCGTCGTCCGTCGTCCGTCGTCTTCTCTTGTTTTTATTTTCCCCGCATTTCCTTTTTTCTTTATTTTTTTTTGCATGCATGAAAAGCAGATTCTAATGCATTTTCCTTGGGCCTGCCTGGCCGAATAATTTCGAAACTTAACTTGTCCGCTTATGTCGGAAAATAAAAGCCAGTGCCAGGAGGGAGCGGGGAGCCGGTAGCCGTACGGGCTCCATGTCCGTGCAGTTTTTGGTCTTGTTTATTTAGGACTACTCGGGCTCTGTCTGTTGGATAATTTTCTACTTTATTCTTGCTTGGTCTGCATAAAAAATGCAAAAACCAAATGTCTGACGAGAATTTTATTTGCTGTTTTTATTATTTTCCCTGCGACTTTTACTTTTTGTGCTTCTCATTGCCGCCCATCTGTGTGTGTGTGTTTTGTATTTTGTTTTCGGCTTTAGTTTTTCGGTTTTGTGCTTGGAAAATTGTTTTGTTTTGGGCTTTTATTTGGCCCCGGTCGTAATTAATTTACAGGGCAACCGCAGAAAGTCCTTCTACTATGTACAACTAGATTCTTTATTTGGCTTTGCTTACTTTATAGCTGCGGCTGACCACATCGAAGGGGACGGTCTGCGATGGTACAGCATCCGATTGGATTGGTTCAGCACAGATCAAGCGAATTTTCTGCATAGCTAAAAAATCATTGGCAAAAATAGCGCCGTATTTAGGTTTTAGGTCGCAAATTGCTCACAGATCATTGGGGCCTGAAAGGAAATTAAAAGTTAAAGAAACTGAGTCATAAAGAGATATAATCTTAAACTTTGTTGATTGATAATTGTCACAGAATAACATTTATTTAGCTAGATATTTTTCTGTGGTTACCAATCTCTAAGATTAAGTCATTTTAGTTCTTTACGGTTTGATTGATATACTTTTCATCGCTGCTCTAACTCTATCTGTAAACCCCTGTGTGTGCACTTTATGACTGCAACGATTTTCCCCATTTTTTATACTCTAACCTTGTTGATTTTTGTCTTTGCTGTCATTTGTAAATATTTGCTACGCTCCAACAATCAGCGTTTCAATCAAACCGCTGTTAGTTGCCAAATGCAAACACACCCTTCGGTATTCAGAGCTAAATGATAAAAAAAAGGAAACCAAACTAAAAGATACATGACCGCCCACACAGATACTCTCTGTCACGCAGACATGCATACCCGGGGAGTATCGCATGCGGAGCTCATAAAAATAAAATGGCGTTACACAAAACTAAACGTTGTATCAACCGACCCTGCCTCCTCAACCCCCCGGACTTTGGGTTAGTGATGGGCGTGAAATGAATACCAGAACGTGACAAATGATGCGAAAATATAGGAACCTGGGCTGAGAATTATATGGAGAACCTTTATTTTGATCAATTTACAAACGTGAGAACGATTAAATAACTGTAGGTCATAGGTAATAATGATTAGAAAAATACAAAATAAAATTATGCACAGGTTAAATAGAAAATGTTAAGATATTTAAAAATTTATATAAATCTTATAAATTAATCTTATATGTCAATTTTATTAAAAAATCAAAACTATAATATAGTTTATTTATAAATTTATCTAAAATTCCATCTTTATATAGTCGTCTCTGGGTGTTGTCATCGCCATTGCAATCGAACACACCTGAGAAATCAATCAATCGATTTGTTCAACTGAAACTGACAACATAAAGTTCGAGCGAGACAGTAGAGAAAGCGAGAAAGAGAAAGAGATAAAGGTGGAGAGGGAGAGAGAACAATCAGTCGCAACATGTTGTCAACAAATTTTTGAACGTTTGATAAAAAACGAAGACAAATAAAAGAAAAGCGCTGACTAGCTGACTGTGCCAAATAACCGCTGGTATTTTATGTGTTAAAAAAAAAGAACAAAAAGAAAAAGTTGTAAAATAAAGACGACAAAGAGGGTGCCAAAGGTAGGGAGAGAGAGAGAGAAGTACCTTCAATTGTCAGGCGGCGACACATGTAAATAACTTCAAAAGAAAACAAATGCGAATTGAAAATAAGGGAAAGTGAGAAGATAATACAAGGCCTACGGCTTTTTTCTTTTATATCTTTTTGATTAGTTGCATCTGTATTTGGGTTTAGGGCTTAGTTTTAGTTTGACAGAAAATTATGTAGGAAATTATATATGAAATTTGTAAAGTTTTTTGTTTTCTCTTATTTATTTTATGTCATTAAATGTATTAAAATTCACTTTATAGTCATAATATAATTATAGCTCAACCCTTTCCACCAAATTGTTTTAAAAAATGCTGCACATTTAACTTGGAAATGCGAAAATGTAAGATGAAAACCGCGTTTGAAACTCTCCCGCATTCCCCAAAATCTTGCCCAAAATCTTTGCGTCAAATACCTTTGACAGTTGAGCTTCAGCTTCAAAGCAAAGTGCAGTCGTGAAAATGTTATGTTCGAGGGCCACCGTTAGTCCAGTGGAAGGGGCAGGGCCACCTTTTGATTTACGCCGTCCGGCGTGGAAAAGTGGAAAATTTTTACGCACACGCACGCATTCTGAGGGTGGAAAATGCCGCCACGCATTCCATGTAAATATTTGGAGCAGCGAAGCAGCTGACAACTGTTGCCCTTGTGCAATGCCTGCAAACAAAAAGAAAAAAGGAAAAAAGCATAGGAAAAGCAAAGCAAACGCTAAGAGAAAAGCCCGGGCAGCTGGACAACAAATCAGCTTAGATGGGATGCCTCAATAAACTTTTACTTTTGTTACCAACTTTTCGCCTTCGCAGTGAATAGAATCGGAGAAGAAGTCAACTCAAATCCGTCCGACTGTCTGTCTTGTTTCTTTCTTTTTCCTTTGTCCCCTCGGAAAAGCCCGTTTGAGCATCTATTTTCGGAGACGGAGATTTGTGGCGTTCCCATTTCACATTTTCCTCTCTCTCTCTGTCTAGCTTTTCCAAGTTTTTACCTTTGACGTTGCCTTAAGGTGGCACTAAGTATATAGCTTATATATAAATATATATATCTTTTTTATTCAGATCTTTAGGGGTTTGAAGGCATCGTGTGTCGGCATGCTTGGTCCCTCAAGAAATCGAATCGGGCTATTTGGAATCTGATTAAGTTTGGGAATAATCCAAGAAGATGGATAATGGAGACAATACTTGAAGATGCAAAGTTGAACATTCTTTTTAGTAAGATTTTCCAAGTATAAGGTAGGAATTTGAAGTTGAAAATATGTTTGAAGCTAGTGTGGGCTATAAAATACATTTTACAAAGGAAATAAAATTGAATATTGTTTAATGTTATGTTCAAAAAAATGTATCTCTGATTTAACTTGTAATTGTTTGTTCTTTAAAACCTTTTTTTAAGATAATAAAGCCAATGGAATACATTTTAAACTTCACTGAATTTTAAGTTATATATTCTTTCACAAAAATAAATGCAAATGAATTGATCTGTCGCTGTGGTGGCCAAAAATTCACTGCGCAGACAAAGACGAGCATAATAAATAAATTAAATGCTAATAAATTGCAAAAATGTTATAGAGACAGTAGGAGAATTTCCACTGCGCCCTTCTTGTCTCCCAGTTTATTTTTTTTTAGGCATAAACAAAAATGATTAATGCCCACATTGGGGACATGAATGAACATTTTAGAACAAAGGCGAAACAGAAGCCAAAGCCATCAATTGGCAAATGTCGCACGCACATCCATCATAATTATGCACATATTCGAGTCACGGGAGGGAGAATATTTGACAACTTTATTATGGGCATACGTAAAATGTCCGAAATTGTTGTGTTTCTGCTTCGGTTTTTACTTTTTTAATTTGCACACAGATTGGTGAGATTTACAGGTTTTTAATTAAAATCATTCCATGCGAATCCATCAAATGACGGGATGTCGTCGTTGTCTCGTCCAGAATTCTCAGTTCTCCGTTCTCATCGTGGGCGTCATTTGTGGCCATTTGGTGCTCTTAATTTGCTTCATGTGTCAGATGGCGCTGCACTTTGTTCGGCTGTTGCGGTGCAAATTTCTTTAGCGACATTTTCCATTTATTTCTGGCCATTTGTTGTTTATTTATTGCGATTTTTAGGCATGTTTCACATTCTCCGCGCTTCTTAATTGAGATATTTATTTGGCTGCCGCTGATGCGATGTTTATAATTTATGAATTTGATGGCTGGTAAATTGGATTCTGTTCTGGACTTAATGGAAAATTAGCTGATTTAATGAGGTGATGTTGCTGCGCTACATTTAACGAGTACAAAGTCGGTAGAAGAACACAGACTGAATTATATTTAAAGTATTATATTTTTGTATACCACTTCTTATCAATGCTACTACTGACAAAGTTTAAGTATTGTTTGTTTAAAAATAAAAAGTATTTCAAGTATGAGCAGCTGCTGTTCTGACATGTTTTTTAGTTTTCATTGTGCAACAGCCCAACAATTTATTAATCACTGTTTGCACAAATGTTCGCCACTCAACGCCCCCGACTTGGCCGAGTGTTTAGTTTTTTGAGTGTTGTTCTTTTTTTTCTTCCTCTCGAAAATACATATATTTGGCGGATGCCGGCCGGTATTTTGCAAATTATCAGCATTTTTTCAGATCAATTGAGGCAGTCCGCGGTCCCAAGGTGGGTGTTGTCCGGCGCAAGGCCCCCATTTTGAGGACTTCTTTGACAGCTCCCCGGTTTGACCTCTACTTTAAGCATTAAGTAACAATTATTCACTCGCCTTCTAAGCCCAAGTCGAATAAATTAAAAAGAATAATGCCCCCCGACCACATATACATATATATAATAGATATATAAAGCACTAAGTATATGTGTGTCTTAATGACCCTCATTCTTTGGTGTCGGCGGCGGAGAGGGAAAAAATATCCAAAATAGCCGGGAGCTGCCAAGAAAAATAACATAAAAATTGCCGCAAAATATTTTCTAAATTTTTTTTCCTTGCTTTCTAAATATTTGTATTTAGCGCAAGTTAAATAATCAGACAGATTACCAAAAACAGAGCAACAACTCACAGACTAAAGACTACAACAAATCAAAGACGACAGAAAAGCGCATAGTTTAAAGAGCCAAAAAATATATATACAATGGTGTGCAGAAAAATAGCAATATTTCTTTGCATAATTTTAAACCAAGAACAAAGGAAAATAGTTGAATTCAAAATTAAAATTATAAGTGACATAATTTTTATGGTTGGATAAAGTATATTTAAAGAACCAGGAGTGGTAACAATCAATTTCTTTATAAATATATTTTTTCCATTGCTACTTTTCTTATTATTTTCCTACAAACCTGCAGCTAGCTGTTCGGGGAATATTCTAGTATAGTATATTTAAATGTATATCCATGTGCAACAGCAGCCAAACACCTGTAGTTGAGCTTCGACAAGGTGGCTCCTCTTCGCTGATTTCGCTGATTTTCCAACGGCAAATGCCGCTAAGCTCTCAATTTTTCACCCCAACAATGTTGCAGTTTCACCTCCCACCTGCCGCCTGCCCTTGCACCTGCTTGTTACCCGTTGCACCTGTGCGCGCAGCCATTGAAGCGTCGAGTTGAACCTGCCAGCCAGCCAGCCAGCGAGCCAGCTTGTTGTCATTTCGCTGGCGGAGCCAAAACACACGTAACTTTTCACATCAAACTTAAATTATGCAAATGTTTGCTCCAAGCGGGCGCAAAAAGAGAAATTTCCGGAAAATTCAGGAAAATGCAGGATGAAGCGGATCAGGGAACCGGAGGTAAATCAAAAGCTAAAAGTTAACAATGTAAAAGGAAAAAATACTCACAATGTGGAATTGTGCAATTGAAATATTTAGCCAAAAAATAAATTTACAAAAAGTTGAAATTGAAAAGTTTGTAGACCAGAATAAAAAGTAACTAACCAAAATAAATGCATGCATTTGTAAGGTAAATAACTTTTGGGGTTTTATTTGTAGACAGAAAAGAAAGTTAGCATTTTATTTATTTTTATTTCGATTTTAAATAATATATAAGAAATAATAAAGTTCGAGCTTCCTAAAAATCTTTAAACAAGTCATATAAACCACATTTTAAATTCTTTTTAAGTTTTCAAACTGTTCAAAATATGTAATAATTTAATTCATTTCTCTTTTTTGTCCAACTGCAAATTCCCGAAATATTTTCGCAGTGCAATATATTCCCCCGACCTAACCAAACAATTTTCTGTAATTCCAAAATATTTGCTTTATTTGCACAAATTTCCCGTGCAGCAGAGCGAGCTTTACGTCTCTCTCTCTGGAAATTGGTGCATTCAAAAATGTCATCTAATTAATTGAATTAAGTTGACAACTGTCATGGAAAGCGGGCCGTGGCCAAGGACCCCCACTTAGCTCGTTTAGCCACTAGCCTAATTATTTTTTAGCAGAGTGAGAGAAGAGAGATCCCGCTGGGCCTTAGCTTGTTTTTGGTTTTAGACCAAAATAGATGAAAAATATTCGTGGCACACAAAAAATACATATATATAAATATTGTATTTATTTTGGCGCAATATGACACATTTTTGAGAATTCAGACTAATTGTTTTTGGTGGGGAAATGCGGCAATTGGCGGGGCAAAGGTGAGTGGGTGACAAATGCCCCAGAGTTCGCCATTCTGACAGCCACCAAAAATGACGGTGATATACTTAGGATGACAGCAGCTGCTGCTTCGGATGCAGTCATTCAGGGAATTCGTGAAAAGCCCCAGTGACGGGTGAAAATAATGTACTGATGAAGCATAAAATCAGCTCTAAGATATTTAGTAATTTTCGTGCTTATTTATGGCTTTAATTCATAAAAGAATTTACGAGAAGCCATCAAAAATATTTTTTACTAAATATTTCATTATTTTCATATAGAATTTTAAAATCTTTGTTTAACCGAATTTAATTATATTAAATGATTAATTTACTGAAAGAATTTATTTATCTACTGACAGATAAAAATATACATTAAATTCTAGCACAAACCTTTGACCACTTTTGCTAAGCTTTGATTTAGATGACTAAGAACCCGATGGTTGAGATGATGAATGAGGTTTTGTCCCCTTTGCCGTTGGCGTCACTGGCAAGCGGATTACCTGCTAGCACAATTAAGTTTTCGGCACGTAAATGAATCATTCAAATGGCTTTTCTTGCTCTCGTTTCTGTGCTTTTCCGCACGCTCTCTTATCCTCTTCCTTTCGCCCGTGTCTCTAGATGTTATTTGCTTTTCCATCTCGGTGTGTGGGGGCGTCGTTGTAGCTCATACGCCCCGTTGTACGGCCGTCGGCTCGTGTTGTGTGCAATTAATAAATTTAATTAAGAAATAATGCACAAGCCGCGGTACGACTGGGCGTCGTCGTCTTGTGTCGCTCTTTCAAGTGTGAAAATTATGATTATATTCTATACATCATTTTCTGAATTTTTATATGCGATATTTAACATGCAAAATACAGGAATTATCCCCGTATCGTTCGGCGACGGCGACGGCGGCGCTTTAAAACTATTTGGCTTAAATCATAAATCAAAGTGTATGTGTGTTTTTCTGCTGGCCCACTAAGTTTTTAATTAAATCTCAATTGCCGCACCATGCATCACCGCACTTAATCCGGCCAAAAACATACAAAGTTGAACACCATAAATTCAAACACAAATTTATTCATGGCCAGGGAAGCACGAACAAAAAAGAAAATCTAAATAATGTTGAATGGAATTTCCGATATTGAATTGTGTAAAATTGGTGTTAAATCCGCTCACATAATTCAAGCGAAATGACCCGGAGCACACGACATCGCCTTGCCAAACAAAACGCTTTTATTGCACATACTGCAATGGTCATGACTGTATGCGGGTGACGTGCGGTTTTGGCCGCTGCCCTGGCGCTGCTCGGGGGCCTGCATTTGGCTGCCTCTGACTGCCAGTGGGCAGATGGCGGTCAGGCGCAGCAGCCGCCCGCATGGCAACAGCCCACAGGCGGAGGAGGATGAGAATGCAACAGAATTTAGCTAACCCGATGGTCGGCAATTTGCCAAGGATGACTTGAGAAGGCTTTAAGGAATAAGCGCCAGAAAGGGTGATTAAATAAGAAAATAATAATAATATGAATAATAATACAAAAAACAAGTCTTTAGGTGATCTCGTGTGAGAAGGAAGTGTATCGATAAGTGATTCATCCATGTTTAACTTTGAGTTTTAAAATTATCAGTAATTATTGATTGGCCAAATATTTCCCCATTAGATTAATATTATTTTTTAATTCACTTATGCAACCGTTCAGGTTGTTTTTGATTTTATATTTTCTATCGATTTTGTAATCGATAATGGTGAATTATAATATTTGAAATAAACTCTAAACTCTTTGATCCTTCATTTTGGTTTAAAATCGCATTTTGTTTATAAATATTTGGTCACCAATATGTACCGATTAAATAAATAAATTTTGTGTTGGTTACGATCACCATTTTTTTTATTGTCGGGATCTTTATTAATTTTTGTTGCTATCGATTGTTATAAACTTATAGTTATCGATCTTCATTTGTGTTGTCATCAATATTTATTTTATTGTTATGATGAATTTTTTTTATGGTTATGATTCTTTATTTATTTATATTGGTATCGATATTTATTAAATTTCATTGCTATCGCTTTATACATTTGTATTGCTATCGATTTGAACAATTGTTTAAATCAATTCGTTAAGATGTCCCAGGTTTAAGGTATTTTTCTCTATCATTACTCAACTACTATCAATTTTATTTTCATTTCGATTTAATAGCCGAAATAATTAAATCTTCTTGGCAGCTAAGATAAGTAACGAATAAAATAAATAATTTCTAGTTTCATTAAATGCTTTAATAATATGCAAGCATTCACAAAAATACGCTATTGAAGACCATTTTAATGCCAAATAGTTTACTGCTCCCCCGCCATGAATTTGATTATACTAATTTAATCAAAATATTGTGGGGACTATATTACGTTTCAAATTGATTGGTGTCGCCCCAGGGGGACCTTGAAATAGTTTCAAATGGGTCTGGCTACGAGTAATTGACTCGAGACTTAGGTCCTGCCAATTGACCAGCGCACCAGAACAGAGCCGAGTGCTCGGGAATTTCACTATAACTAGTCCCTCCTCAAGCTGTCAAAACCCAGTTCATCATTGCAATTTCTCTCTGCCAAAATGCATAATAATATTTCGCACACACAAATACACAAACCCCCCGGTGATGCGCTTTTTATTTTATGGTTATAATTTTCGACAGTTGCAGTTTTGAGTCATCGCTGAACTATTGCGAAACTATGCGAAACTGAAAATTTTGCTATTTTTACAGTCCTTATTGTTGTTGCCGCCATTTGGCATGCGCTGAGTGGCCAATAATATTTGCAATTATTTATTTCGGACCCGCGGACTATGGGGACTACACTCGAGCAATAAGGAGGAGGAGGCAAGGAGGGTTTATTGCCAAACCGTTGAAATATTCACCATGAATAATTCTATACACGGTGTCCCCGGCTCTTCCGATTTTCCCGTCCGTCCGGGACCGGCCCCCTCTGGGGAAAATGTGCAGAACGTGCGAAAAACTTTTATGTTCTAAAGAGATTTTGCAACTTTGAACTTTCGCGGCGTGAACATGACGACATAATTGCACTAAGAAAACTGTTGCAACACACGCTCAACATTTGCTAGCAATTAATAAATTGAGTTTTATGCTCGATGTGCGCCAGCCGGGGGCCGCCACTCCCCTCCCCGATTTCCCTTTCATCGTCACTATTTTGTAATGTTTATGAATGAAACTGCGAATTTCTCGTCTCAATTGGTGTCCAATAAATTGCAATCACACTCGCAAGCAGGCTAATTAATTTGTAGATCAGAATTATGATTAGCGGCGAGCCAGTTGCAGCTGTTTTTATTTTTTTTTTGTTGTTGTATTTTTTGTGTTTCATCGTCGCAGCCTTGGAAAGTGCGTTGACCAACGGGGCGTATGCGCAATCAGTTGACATCCCACACAGAGACGCTCGTGCAGTCTCTTGGTCTTATGCTAGAGTCTCCCTCCGATGATGCTCTGCTTAGACAAATTACATGCTGCTTTGCTTTGTTGTTTATTTTGTGCTCTGACTAATTACTGTCTCGTCTTCTTTGTATCTTTGCAGGTGAGTCTTCCTTTGTGTGGGGGGGCCAATCGATTGGAATCCGCGCCAGATTTCGTGAGTGTGGGAATTTATGATTAGTAAGAAATACAGTGGCATATTTAAAGGTAAAATTACCATTAGAAACTGTTATTTTTATTACAAATATTAAAGTATGTAATATCATACTTGGCTCAGTAAATAGTTCTAAGTTTGCTTCATAAAACCTAATTGTTCTTCCAAAAGTTCGAGCTATAGAATCAAGACTGTATTCTCCAACTAATGAGGGCCTTGTCCAATCAATTCTCACCTCGTTCCCATATTAGCTGTCCTCGGTTCGGTGGATTTGGTTTATTTGGCGGAAGGGTATGGCCAGCAGGAGGAGGAGCAGGCGAAGGCGGAGGCGGAGGCGGAGGCTTCTTTACAATATCACAACACAAACTTGACCGCCGACGTTGCCAAAAATATTGTTGTGCTTGCTATTAGTATTGGTATTACTTTGGCTGTGGATGTTGTTGTTGTTTTTTTGTTGTTTTGGCTGTTTTTGGGGGGAAATGTTGACGTGCAAATTGCAAAGGCAAAAGTTTTTCCAATATTTATACACGGTACTTGTAGTGCTTTAGGGGTATATTGTAATTGTGATACAGTTGGAGAATTTAGAAATTAATTTGGAAAGAGAGAGTTAAATAACCTACGTGTAAGATTCGTTTAATTAAAAACCCGTAGTATAATATACGAAAGTTCAGATCCTTGCGCTAAAATCATCGAATTGAATAAAAAATAAAAACGACATTTTCTGTATCAAAAAATATGATTAAAATTAAACTATCTATTAATGTTTGTACATTTTACTATCGAAAAATATCGTTAAATTAATATAACAAAAATATGTATTAAATATCGATAGTTTGTTTTGTAAATATACAAAAGTTCTTTGAAAAAAATTATAGAATGTCTTTTATATCTAATATTTATACTGCAAAGAAATAATATCAAAATTATCAGGATATAATGTCAAAATAACACGATCATAATTATTATTTTAGGGAATAAATTGAAATATGGCAAGCCGCCTTAAGATATGCAATATATTTAGCAACACATAATTTAATGCCGGGTATTTCATAGTCGGTGCTTGTAATTTGCATGAATTTTCTTCTTCTTGGTTTCGGCGTCTGGAAAGAGCGGTGTACGTCATTAGAGGCTACAAAATATTGCTGCTTATGCTGTTTGTATTTAGCTGTGTGTGTGTGTGTGTATGTTGTGTGTATTTTTGTTTGTTTGTTTTAGTAACGCGCGCTGTTTAATCAAAGAGAAAGAGCAAGATTGAGAAAGAGAGAGAGTGAAGGAGACTGAGCGAAGAAGAGACCAGTCGATCTCCATTTTGCCTTCGGCGGCCATGAATTATTCATCTCCCCTCGACTGTATGTGTATGTTTCATGCATAATTAAGCATTTTTGCAATTAAATGTGTGTGTGGACCAAAAGGCAATCCCGAAAAACCTTCTCCGACCAAAAACCCTTTGAACTAAACCAAACTTTACCTTGACATAACGCTGAATATTTAACTAATAACTCGGAAAAGTCTCAAGGAAAGCGGTTTGAGTAAAATAATACTCAACTTTTGAGGGAGTTCCTTGGAAAAAAGGATTTAGTGGTAACTGAAGATTGCCTTGGGTTGTGTTATGTTTTTATCAAGAACTTTAACTTGCTTTATATGCAAATATTTACTTAATATTTTAAAGATGATAAGGATTGATTTGTTATAATCTATAAATACGTAGAGGAAGGAAGGTATCTTATAGTAATTTCCCCACCATTTAACCCTGATTTTATGTTTGAATATTTAAATTAAAGTCCAAACACTTCATATTTAACTGTCTGAATGACAACAGGAAACAGGAACTGAGTATCTTCTCCGCAATAAAAAAAAATTTCAGATGATTCGCACAGAAGTAATGCGGGACTTTAAAATTGCTAAAATGCTGATGATTTTATCTAGATTTTTCCTGTTGCCGCCTAGGTTTTTAGGGGCTTTTGTGAATTTGAATTTATGCTGCCGTGATAAAAACACACATCAAGACAAACAAAATATTTAGCCCTGAATTGTTTGCCAAAAAATGTTCATTTTCATCTCCCCCTTTATGCTTGGCTTTTGTTGTTGTTGTTGTTGTTGTTGTTGCTCCTTCTTATTATGCCTTGTTTTTTTCTTGCTCTTTTTTTGTATTTTGTTTTGCCGGCAAAAAGAAAAAACAATAGAAGGCGGTCGAGGCAACAACAATGGTAAATTAAATGTGTACAAAAACTAAACAAAACACACAGTCAGCCTGCCTGCGTCCAACTATACATATATATATGTATATACTACAAAATATATATAGTATTTTTCACACAATAAATGTGTAGAACCCCCTACCTACCAACAAGAACAACAACAACGATTCAGTGTAGAAAAACTTGCGAAATATTTTCCACTTGGCACGCAGCATGGCTCTGCCTGTGTGAGTGTGCATTTTACACTTTTAATTTTATTTATTTTTAATACGATTCGGTTTGATTTGATTAAGCAAATAGGATGAGCAGGAGGCGAGCATCGAAAGCCACGTATGTATATAAATTAAATGCACAACGAGATTCCGGTCAAGTGTTTATTGTTGATCCAATCGAAGAGGGGATCTGGAGAATCCGTTGACTGGGAATATAGGAATATACGTATAGGTACGCGTACTTATATCCAAACATTGGATTGGATAATCCCAAGCGAACCGATCTGCCAGCTGCAGTTGCCAAATTATAAATAGTTTGCCAAAATCTCCGCCCAGCTCTCTCGGGGGTGGGTCGGATATAGCCTATGCACATCATACATATATATCCTATATCGTTGGGCTGTCTTCTAGTCTTTATGCTATCATTGAAAATTCAATTTCAATTATTATGTGTGGTTTGGCATTAGAATAGTTTGGGTTTGAGGCCTTCGGCTTCGTCACCGGCACCGGCATCAGCATCGGCATCGGCAACAAGCACTTAAATGTCACATTTTCCTATGTGGCTCATTTTCTTAGCTCATATTTTCGCAAATTAAATTTTATTGAGCGTATCGTTTGGGCATAATTAATTTTAATTGAGGACACTGCCCACACACACACAAATAACACCCCCTAAAACACGGTCATTTCGGGTCTATTTATACGAGAGTTGTTCTTGCGGCAGGCGGAACTCTTTGCGAAGGATAACATCGATTTGAATGGGGATGTTCTATAACAATTTCCTTAAATATCACCAACACCTGTCCTTTACTGTAATTAACTTTCAATTCAATCAGTCCAGTGTGTGTGTGTGTTGTGTTGTGTTTTGGGCAAAAATGCACAACTAGTGACCACTGACCACTGGCCATTGTATGCTCAAGTGTGACAATGTGCAGCAAGTGCATCCTGTGGCCACGCACACCAAGGAGACTTGAAGAAATTTTATAGAGCTTGAAATTGAAAAGATATACAAGTTTTTCGAATTAGAAATGCACCATACTCTTAATAATTTCTCTAAAGAATTTATTTGAGATGTTATTAGTTAATTTTTTACCCTCTAACTTCGCGCTTAGTTTGCATTTGAGGTTCAGAAAATTCTCTATAATTTTAGGACTTATTCAAACCAATTTGAGTGTCCTTTTTCTGCCAGTGCATACACACGCATGCAACAGACTCCTCGCTCATAAAAGCCCAGTCAACGTCACTGGGAGCTTTGCATGCAAAACATGTCCGACAGCAGCCGAGAGCCTTCTCTCTGGTGTTTGAGAGGTGTGTGTGTGTGTGTGTTGTGCGTGTGTGTTGCGGGTGTGCCTGCCCAATTGACTTTTGCTGTCGAGCAATTGTTCGGTTTCAGGTAGTCGAACGACGGCCAGGAGCAACATCATCATCATCATCAGCAGCAGCAGCAGCAGGAAAGGCAAGATCAACAACCATCGACTGGCTAGCTGGCTGGCTGGCTGGAAACCGCAGGCACTGAAGTCGCCTTTGCCGCAACTCATTTGCATGCAACAGTTGAACAAAAACACAGCTTTAATTCAATTTTAGTTTCCAGTTGGCGCTTATTAGCAGCCTTTGTTCGTAGAAAGGGGCAAGTGCAACAGCAACTGCCAACAGAAGCAGAAGCACCATCACAATGCGAGCATAAATATGTCAACAGAAACAGAGAGGAAAAAAGAATTAAGTTAGTAAAATAATCAGGTACTATATATAAAGTAGGGGATATAGTATACAAATATAATATATGTATATTTAATATTATATTTTTCATACATTTTCTGGTACTAAATAATTATAAACACATACAAATTTGCATATTAATCACACCTTTAAATTTACATATCAATGAATTAGTATTTAATTTTGTATATATCATTTTTAACATCAGGTAAAAAATATTTAGCTTAGCCTCACTTCATACTAGATTTGCCCTAAAACACCAGGAATTTAATGCTTAAATTATGTATATTTTATTTCAAAATAATAATGCAATAAATAATAAAATTATATTATTATTATATTGCTTTGAGCAATAAACCTAATAAGTAGTAATTGGTATTATTTAAATTATTTTCTCCTCACTATTTACCTTTTTTTTATGAGGCTATAATAATTATATAACTTCTCGCAGTGCATCCGTAAAACTTTAGCTTGAAAAGTGACAAGAGCGCGTTGGGAAACGTCACACATCGCTAATGCCAGTTAAGTCGTTGACGCCCACCTGTGTCACTCAGTCAGTTGGTCAGGTAAACGTCACTTCCCTTTCCACAATCAAGCAGCGCCCCCAAAACAAAACAAAAAAAAATTAGCCGCTCGACCAGTTTCAGTATTCACTTTTTTTTATATTTCAGTTTGCCGGTGTTCTCTCTTCACGCCGGACGCGATTTCAGAAGCGTTTCAATATATATTTATATAGGAATTACTATATCTTTCTCACTCCCATGCCGACTGATAGTGGCTTAATGAATCAGTTAACGATTTGTGTTATCGCGCTGATATGAAAGTGCCTAAGCTCCAAAATAAAAAAAATTAAAGTGCACACAAAATAAATAAGTACGAGTGAAGCCTTGAAACCTAAAGAAAGGTGTGCATTTAGTTATTAATTCTATTAAAAGGTGGTATTATAAATTGTATAGACAAAGGAAATGTATTTAAAAAAAGATTATGTGGGTTTACATGCAAAATAAATAAAAGCAAAAAAGTTTAGCATTTAATGAAGAATCCGTATGAGAAATTTATTATTTCTAAACATGATCTTATAGTAGTATAGTAAATAGACCTTAATTTAACCTAAAAGTCTTCTAACAAAAGCCCCTAAATAAACAATAACAAAACTACATACAATCAATAATTAAAAAGTCAAACTAAAAGTGATAAGAAAACCACTTGAGCTCATAAACCAATTGAAAGGTGTGAAAATATATGAGTTTATATGAGTTTTTATATGTTGCCAGTGAAAATGTTGACCAAATCTAAGAAAAAGAAACCCAGTAAACAAACAATTTATACGTTAAAGCTTTGAAATAATAACTGGTATTGGTAGAAATCAAACAGCAAACTTAAAAAAACCACCACATAAATCGTAGTGACTCATGCCATTGATAAGGCCAGAGGCCCAAAAAAAAAAACGACCAAAATAATATTTTTCAATATTCAATGCCGATGTTTTGTTGATTTCGTTGTTGTATTTTTTTCTGTTTTGTTTTTACCCCGCACCTTTGGGAACATGCTCCTGAAATTTGTTATTGTTGTTCACATGTTGTTCGTTGCTGCGGTTGTTGTTGTTGTTGTTTTGTTGCCCAGCTACCTGACACTTGTCAAGTTGCGATAACATGCGAAATTTCTGGCGTTCGCTGCTGGTAATTCAAAAAAGGCAATACCACTTTATGCATATTAAAAACTATAAAATAACGTTCGCCATCGATTGTTTAGTATTATATATATATTGTATTAATCTTTGGATCGACAGAGCGGACAGCGAGTGGAAAAACACGTTTTTAGCATTATGACCAAAATGGATAGAACGTTTAATTCAGTCGTATTGAAAGCGCACACAGGAAAATATATTAGGGTTTTTTTTATTTGCAAAAGAAATCTAAAATATATTTTATACTCCTAAAACATAAGCCTGAAAATTGAATTTTAAAGCCAATTATTATTTATATATAATTTTCTTTCTGTGCATTTAGCAAACGATCTACACAAAGCTTCTTGGCTGCCAGTCTATTTGCTGTGGTTTACTTTTTATTGAAACTGCTAGTACTGATCGCTGGTAATACTATTTTCTGGCGTTGAACTGTTGTTGCTGCTGCTGGATGTTTTTCCCATTTAAATGAGTTTTGTCTATGACGTCTGCGTATTGTTTACAAATATACGTTTCAATTTGCAGCCCCATCTACATGTTCATTATAGTACACCCACCCAGCGACACATGGCAAGCGATTTTCCGTTTTCCCGTTTGTTATTGCTGCGATGTTTTCTGCCCCTCTCCTGCAGATCCATTTGAATTTTCCTTCTTCGTTTTCGTTTTTCTTCATTTTTTTCGGGGGGGTTGTTCTTTTCTCGGTTTTCGGTTTTTATTTTTTTCGGGGGATTCATGGCGCTTGCATAATCCTCGCTTGTCGAAGCTGTCAGCGGTGTTTCGCTGCAGCTGTTATTGGCATTCAAATGAATATGTAAACGTCGCATCTCGCAGATTGTTTTTCGCTAAAACGAAACAAATAAACAATGCCGGTGGTCACGATTCGCCAGGAGGGGTGCAAAAGTCATCAGGTAGCACGTTTCCCATAACTTGAAATGCAACCGATTCTTGTATGACGATGATTCACGTTATTAAACACGAAAATAAAATGAAAAAATTGCATTTTCCAGTTCGTTTTGAATAAAATAAAGAACCTATTTTAAAGATATTCTCGAAAATAGGGAATTCTGGAAGGTTTTTTTAAGAAGTCAACCTTAAGCCGTAAATTATTACTTTCCAAATAATTTATTTTGCAATAAAAATCAGGCTGTAAACATTTATTTTTAATCATAAATTAAAATGTAGTAAAACTCTGGCTGGTGCAATTTCTCTCTCTGTGCTTTCCAAGGCTCGCTCCATTTATTTTTTCTGATTTATTGTTCGGGGAGGTGGACTTGGAGAAGATAAACTGCAAATTAAAGTTAATGTTTATGCAGCCACTGACAAATTGCCAGGTTAAATGCGACCTCTTCGTACGACAAGCATCGATTATGTCGAATTGTAACGTTAACAGCATCCTGTTTCCTGTTTCCTTTGCCAAAAAGGAAGTGGGCCACACACACACACACACGCACACATGCAGACTCGCACTCACACATAGAAGCCACCGCAATGTAGCATACTTTGCGGCGCGTTGATTCGTGCATGGCTGCTGGCATTCCAGCATACATAATTGATGTTTACTCCGAAGTAACCATGCCAAACTACCGCACATACATGCACACACACACACACACACACACGCTTACACTTCTTGGGCTACAACTTCCGCCACAACTTCCGCTCAGCTCCGCTTTGAATGATTAGTTTTGGTCGTGGAGCATAGCATAGTAGTAGTCCTAGAAGCTACAAGTCCCTGTCCTTGCTTTTGGCCATGAAATCAAACTAAGTGCTCGGGCCAAAGGTCCTGTATTTTTCAAACTGTTCCGCTCTCCTGGCTTCCACTGTGTCTGGGTGTGTATGTTATGTGTGTGCCTGTGTATCTCCCTCCATATTATTCACACTCAAGGTTATAGTTTTGTCAACATCTCTGGAAAATTGTGTGCGAGTGTGTGTGTTTGTGTGTGGGTGTTTTCTGGGTGTGTATTTGTTATATTTATTGATTCATCAAAGGGTTGCCGCATATGCTTTCCTTTGATTATAATTTACATAATGGCAACAAGTGGTGCAGAAAATGGGAACCATTTTGATTTAAAAACGGAAAAGTTAAGAATAATTTAAAAGGAAATAGGAAAGACTATTATGTGAAGTTTAATTTAATTGAAACTAAGTTAATTATATGCTTAAATCATTCGTTTAATATATATAATCAAGCACATTAATCTATGCTGCTTTATTTACATTCTAAGAACTATTCCCCGTACTTACTTCCAAGTCCCCTACTGTTTTCCGCTGCTCTCTATATTTAGTTTAGCATATTTTAAGCCAACTAATTCTGGCCAATTTCCCCGGCTGTTCAATTGTTCTTTCCGATTCATTAATTTTCGCCTTTGAAGCATCGGTTTCCTTTTCATTCTCAGTTCCCTTTGTCAATTCAATTGTTTTGTCATTGCTTCAGCGACAGCAGCAACAGCTTCGGCATTGCGCATACGCCCCGTTGACAAATTGTAAATGGCCAAGGCGTTGTTGTTGTTGCTCTGTTGGGAGGATTGGATGGTGGTGGGGCAGAGGCAAACACAAAGAGAAAGATGAGGACGAGGACGAGGACGAGGATGAGGAGGTGAAGGAGTCTACCCGTTGGACATCTTGGCCAAGAGAAAACCACTTGCATTCACTGCTGCTGGCTGCTGGTGGTGAAAATAGAATTGGCAATGGCTTTGGGTGGTGGGTCTTTCGCTCCTCCTGCTCGTCCCTCATCTCGATACCCTCGATCTCAGGCCATGTGCCATGTGGCAAGTGCCTGCGTGTGCACAACATGTCGCGCCACCAAACACAGACTCGCACGCGCAAAGATTGGGGCAGGCATCAAAGGGTGCACAGGGAATAATTGGGGGGTTTCGAAATATTCTGTTACTTTTTAATTTTTATTCAGTTAAAATAATAAACATGAATTAGTTTACAAGATTTCTGAAAAGATTTTAGGATTAATTAGAAAGAGTATCAAATTTTTTGGTGTGTATCCTGCTGGTGCCATAGTTTTCCCCCTTTTGCTGCTTCAGCTGCCAAATTGTTTTGGTGGCGTCGCATGGCGATGTTACTAGTCGTAGTAGTTTGCTGCTCTGTTGGCTTGCCCGGTATGTTTGTTTTGTTTGTTTCTTTGCTCGCCTGTTGCTTTTGCTGCTGCTACTGTGAAAGCATGCTTTTGAATTCGCTCTGGCGCTCGCCTTAATGACCAATAAATGTCGCAGCAAATGCTCAAGCAAAAATGCAAATTCAAATGCAAATGCAAATGCAGCGAACGGCACAGTTATCAATTTATTTGCGTAGCAATTTTTAAATTTAGTTTAGATAAACAAACAAGACAGGCGGGGCAGAAAAGCAGAAAGTGTCACAGTTTCTCGGCCCACGCAGCGCACAGAAAGTGGTAGAGAAAGAGATTTGGAGGCGACCTAAATGCGACAATTTTCGATGAGGTCTCTAAAAATATCCACACTTGGAGAAAGAAACATCTCGAATTATGGTAAAGTTGGTTTTTTTTTTATAGAAAAGTGAATGTGCTAAGAGATTTAAGCAACTGAGTAAATGTGTTAAGCAATTGTAAAGTTGGGTTAATAATTCGCATGTTTTTTTTTTCATTATAAATAATAAATAAATTATTATGTTATCTGTGTGCGGCTTAGAAGGTATTTTAGTTACTTAACTGATCCCTTAGGGATCTAAAAACTTTGGGTTTTAAGATCAAAGCAAGAGCTTATAATTCCCAAGTGCTAATTCATTTCTCATTCATTCACCATTTTCCCAAATAAGTTGGTTTCTTCCTCACGTTCAGATACATTCAACTGATTCCAAAGTACTTTCTCCAAATATTACTTTAGAAAAAGAAATAACTGAGATTTTAAGATGAAAGCAAGAAGCTTATAATTTCCAAGCAGGTTATGTGTTTCGCCTATAATTCTTAAATTCATGGCCCATTCATTCAACATTTTCCCTGTTCCCAGTTTCCCAGTTCCGCACGTGTCTATATTTCCCCTGCGTGTACACATCCGCAACAACAATGTATGCAGACCTTTTTAAGCTTTACCAAAATAACAATCAAAGGAAAAGGAAAAGGAAACATATAAACAGGGCCAAAAATAGCCGAACATTTGACAAGTGCATGTCAGTCATGTGTCTCGCGAAAAGGTTTTTTGGCCATTATTTTACGAGGTGGTACTTCTTCTAGTGGCACCTATTTATTTATACCGCTATCGGGTCGAAAATAGTCGCTTTATTGCCGCGCGCAATATTGCATAATCCGAGGCGTGTCTGGGAATGTCGCTTTCGCATGATGCAATGCCGTCGAGTGCCAAGATTTTCGTCGCATTTCAACTAGCGCATTACTGTCGCCGCCAGTTACGAGTAAGTGCAGCATCAGCAGCGCCCAGTGATTCGGCAAATTGCAATTATAAATTTATAAGCGTCTATGTAACCCGGCGCAGCGCAGCTCAGAGTATATCCCGATGTATCTGTATCTGTATCTATTTTTTCGCCACAGGCAATTCTCTAGCCAAAAAGTGACACAAAATCGCAGGCGAAGCGAAATAGAAAAGAATTTGAAAAATAAATACCAAGTACGCGCTTTGCTATGTTTTCTATGTCCCAATCGGTTGGGGGTGGTCGAAAGGGGGGAGGGTTTGGGGTTTGCTTCAGGCCAAGAAACTAGGTTACTTGGCAGTGCTTAGCATAAATACCGAGGCACACCAGAGGGCAGCAAGGCAGAACTGGTAGATGATCATAATAAATGTTTAGGAAAGTGAAAAAATCAAAGAATATAAGTGGTTCAATTATAAATTCCTATTGTGTATTATTATTATCTTATTACTAAAGTTCTTGCAAAGTATTCATTCAACTCTCTTTGTTATTTTTACAGAGTCTACGCAGAGCGTGGACGGAGCACCTGCATCGTGGCGTTTAACGCTCGATCAGGACCTAATTGACACGCTCAAGGGCAACTTTCCCAGCTGGTTCCAGGGCTCGGCCGGCGGAGTACCCGCCTCCAAGCAGCAGCAGCAGCACCTGCAGCTGGCCCAGCAGAAGCACCACCAACTGGTGGCCACCAGTGTCACACCCATTACCATTGACACCAAGCTCGCCACAAATACACTCCAGCAACAGCAGCACCAGCACCAGCAGCAGCAGCAGCAGCAAACGGCGGTGATCCTGGGCCATAGTTCATCGTCGGCCTCACCCGCCTCCTCCGTCAGTTCCAACTCATCAAAAAAATCCATTAGCAGCAGCCTGAGCAGCTGCAGCAGCAGCAGCAGTAGCAGCAGCTCCCACTCCAGTTCCAGTGCCAAGGGAGCCGGTGCAGCGACGGCTAGCCGGTTTCTCAACAAATCCACCTCCACGTCGCCGACAAAGAGCCTGTCCCGGACATTGAAGGCCACCCAAAAGACCGGCAATAACAGTCAGAAGGTGGGCCAGTTGGTCAAGTCCGCCTCGCTCCACAGCCTGAGCAGCGGCAGCAGCGGAAGCAGCAGCAGCACCGGCGGTAGCGGAGGCAGTGGCAGCGGCAGCTCCTCGCTGCTGGCCACCATCTCCACCTCGCCGCTAACCACCGTTGAGCTCATATCGAGCGCCGCCTGCAGCGGACTCCTGGCCACCAGGCTAAGCGGCAAGGCCTTGGAGCATACCTTTCAGGACATAATATTGCTGCACGAGGCCTACGACGACATGTCAGAAGGTTAGCTATTAGAAACATACCATAATACAAATATCAATAATAAATATTCAAATTATACCTTTTCCGCCTTTGCTTTCAGGTGAACAGCGTTTGCATGCAACGTTCCTGGGCAGCAGCGATGATGGCAACAACTCGGACTGCTACGATGCCAGGCAGTCGCCGCCAAAGGCCATCGTCGATTCCAGTCCACTGCAGCCGGCTATGGACAAGAACAAAGAATGTGAGTGTGGCTGGAGTTAATGTAGAATATAAGTTCTGATTCGTTAAGAAAGTTATGTATATAGTTAGCCAGATTGTATTTATGCTATTTTAGTGACGGAAAGAATTACGCGGGGCTTACTTTTATTTATATATTTTCGGCTAGAAAAAAGATCGAAAGTCTTGAGAATAGAAAAGAATACCAAGAAATTAATACTATAGTTTCCCCATCTCTATAAAGTGCAACTATCGATAAATACAAAAGTCAAAATCGCTGTATCGATAATATCGATTGAAACTTTGGTAGTTTACCAGCTCTAGTTTCCTACACTCTGAATTCATTTTCACTCTTGATTTGGCCGCCGGCGGTCACAGCTTATTTATTTATTCATTTCTTTTTTAATTTTGCTTCTTGTTCTTTTAATATTTATTTATTTTATTTTATTTTCTTCCACTTTCTCGGTTTTATATTTTTCTTCTTATCCTAGTCAAGAATCTTTTCCCCTTCAGTAGTGGTCTTATGACTTTTTCGGTACTGAGTTGTATGTTATAATTTTAATAAAAAATAATTTCACAGCATAGAAATACATATGACCAATCAAAAATCTGAAACCGCTCTAGTTTCCTACACTCTGGATTCATTTTCACTCTTGATTTGGCCGCCGGTGGTCACAGCTTATTTATTTATTCCTTTCTTTTTAATTTTGCTTCTTGTTCTTTAAATATTTATTTATTTGCCTGCACTTTATCTGCTTTTCTTCGTCGGATTCAGATCATAGAAATATGACCAATCAAAAATCTGAAACCGGAAATGCGTGGAAATTTAAAAAGAAAGGAATTGTCAAATTTTGATAATAAAGTTCCCACAATGGCCTGACCCTGCCCAAAAAGGCTCTACAAAATGTTTATAAAAGCCAAGGCTTCCCTCTTGTATTTATTTGAAAATATTTCGCTACAATTTTGCCAAAATTTTGAGCTGAAAACAGCATGGCGCAAAATTTCCGGCAGGCGTCGTCGAACACAAGTTATCTAATATTGAAATGCATTTTAGCAACAACCACTGCTGGTCAGTTCCTTGGCTCCCAAGTCGGTGTATAAACATTTGGCGAAAGAACAAAAATTATTATAAACACATGGCTGTTTGAAAGTCACTGGTGGAGGCATTGCCAGCGAAAAATGCACAAAACTTTTGACAAATAAACGCGCTGCACGCGACTCGAGAGGCAAGCAGACGAAAAAAAAAAATAGCGGAAACGTAAAATTCGGTGGCAGGGCAGCAGTTGGAAGTGTGGATTTTTATTTTGATATATTTTTATTTTATTTGATTTTGATTTTTGATTGTCTTTTTAAGCTTATTTTATTATTATTATATTATTTGTCCTATTTAGAGGTTTTTCATGATTCATTATCATTCATTTGAGCTGGTATTGGTGCAAACAATCCACTTTATGAGCACTTTATTTCATATTTAGCCCACTGTTCTGGCGCTTGTTAAAACTTGTTTTTTTTTTATTTGATTTTGATTTTTGATTGTTTTTTTGTGCTTATTTTATTATTATTATATTATTTGTCCTATTTAGAGGTTTTTCATGATTCATTATC
>JAEIHY010016475.1:0-50296 GCA_018904565.1 Drosophila tsacasi
TTGAACAGAGGCTTCGACAGGAACGTGGCTGTGTTTTCCTCGCCTGCAGGAAACAAAAAAACAGCAACCATCCGTTCCATCTACCCATCTATTGGTTGGATCAATGACCTGAAGCAGCTTGCCAAAACAAAATGCGAAAATGCGGGCTGTGCCGAGCTGAATGGAGTTCCACCATGTCTTGTTGGTTGCAACATCTGCACCGGCAAACTGGGCCTGGACCGGCTTCCAGCTCTATTCAAGCCTCTGGCCAGTGGCCAAGGAATTTGGCACACACAAAAACTTGGCCAAGAGCCGTTCCAATTTTCTGATTTTTCAGAAATTATAGATAAGTTGGGACTTCAAATAAACGACCTATTTTTAAGCACTAGTCTTGGGATATAATTAAGTCTACCATATTTCATTATGGAACTAATCAATGGGTAAAAATTGTCTATTTAACTTAACAAAGTCTAAAAATATTAAGTTAACGCTGACACCTTTCTGAAACATTAAACTTCAGCAATTTAGAACCCTCTGCATTGGGTAAAGCTATTGATTATAAAATAATTATTGCAACGTACAATATAAATTAAACGTCATAAACACCTTACAATGCCATAATAAATATAATTTTTACAAATTCACAATAATAATTTTCCCAACAAATCATACCCCTAAGAAGGGGTAATTGCACTTGGGCAATGGCATGGCTGTTGGAGTTTTCTTTGCCACTTTTCGAAGCTTCTGGCAAATTCTGGCCAATTGGGCAATGGCAATGCAATGCAACAACATCAATCAACAAGTGGCTAACAAAGTGCAGCTATAAAGTCAATAAACCTTTTTAACCTGCATAGCTGCCGGTGGCCAGTTCACCAATTGCAACAAAAGGCAGCCAGCATGGAAAAATAATAATGAGAGGCAAAGTGAGAGAGAAGCAAAGAAATTTCAAATATCTATGCTGTTTTTGCTAATTTTTTGCGGGCTTAAATTAATTGAAATGCAATAAGCGCACAGCGGCAGCAGCGACACGCCATGAAAAACTCACAAAAAACAAATTTTCCGGCTTTCGGAGGCTATAAAACAAATGCATTTTTTTATCTATATCTATTTTTTTATTGCAATTGTTTACTATGCGTATTTTTCCCGCCGTTTCGCACTTGCCTATTTGAGACACGTACGCTGCTCTGGGCCTGACAAAAGTGCAGTAGCCACATGAGTCGGCCGACCACAGTCTGCCACCTGCTCCTCCTCCGTCCACCCCTTTCGCCATTAACAGGCTAAAGTCAACGAACTTTAATGTAAGCAGCCAGTAAAAGTCGGTTCTTTGCTTTTCTCGTTCGCCGGTGAAGCTGGCGCTGGTGCTGGTGGGAAAAATACATAGTAATTGCAGTAAATATGGCAGGCCCACCACCATTGTTGTTGCAGTCGCTGATAGTGCAAATATGCATAATGAAGCGTCAACACCGAGGCCCGAGTAATGGAAAATTATAAAATTGAAAAAACCAGGAGCAGAGCTACATTGCGTATGCGTAATATTTTATAGACACCTCTCGTTTTTTCATTTATGGTGCATAACTGCCAATTATCTTTGATTGCCTTTAACTATTTATTATTTAATTATTTTTATTATTTAGCATGTGTTCGATAATAATAATATTGGGATTATTTTAAATTAAAGTTTAGCTGTTTTCATTTTATTATGTGTGTTTTTGCTTTTGTAATTAGCAGCGTTTGGTGCTTGCCTCCGATGATGTGTAGGTTTTGTTGGTGTAATTTTAAGCTTTTTATTTTAAGTTATATGTCTTTATAAGAGGGAACGAGGTGCCAAACACTGGATATCAGGCAAAACTATATACCTTTTAATACCCAGAAATACGGGGCATTAAAAGACAACCTCATAATTGCATCCGCAGATAGTGCAAATATGCATAGTAAAAAGCTCAAACTACGTCCCCTCATAAAAATAAATATGTTTATCTAAAAAATCGTACCTCGGTCGTATACGTAATAATAGTAGTCTATGGAAAATAATCACTTCGTAAGCTATTCCTTGGGCCAAACATAGTAAACCTTCATCGAATGGAGATATCCAAGTGGAATATACCCACCAAAAATGCCAAAAATGCCTTAATTTTAATTCGGAAAGACTTTCTGTTATAGTAGTTATAAACCATTAGCAAATAGATTTTAAAATGTGAAAAATTAATATTTTTTTTTCGATTTTTTTATAATTTAAACCCTTAAAAAATGTTGAATAAATTGTGCATTTTTTTTTTATTCGAAGATGCCTAGATCGAATCAGCTGTTTATGCTGATAAAGAATACATATGATTTAAAGAGTCCGGAAATTGCTCCTTCACTGCGTTGAAGACTTCCGACTGAAATTATACAAACTTGGAGTCTTCTCTTGCCAGGGTATACAACCTTGGGGACTTTCCTTTACAGATAAGACAAAGTAGTGAAGCGACACAATTAAGTTGTTAAAAACCTTATCTTATCCCACCGAAAGCCAGCTGACAGCGCAGGAAAACCACATGCAATTATGAACTTTAGTTAATATATATATATATAATTTATCGACTTTTCCAATTGCTAAATACAATAATAATATTTAATTATCATAGACTAACATACACAATGTAAATATATCTATGCATATATATATTCCGATTTTTAAATATGTATATATACGTTTTTTATTGGATTTGCTTCTTCCCGTTAATTAGATCCGTCGATCGATAGGCGTTCGGAGCTTAACTGTTCTCTAAGTATGCTTCCAGTTGTTGGCGCAGCAAAATATGATCATGTTTCCAGGATAATGCTTTCCGATTGGATTGCGCGCCAAGGCTCAGTATTATAGTATTAGCGTAACTAGTTCTAGGCATTATCGTTAGATCGCTTGTTAAGCTTTTGTTTCAATTTATCGTCAACGTTTTCGAGATGCGTGTGTGCCTCTTTTCCTTGTTTTCATCTTCGTTTGCAATAACTTTTTCGGCATTTTGGCTTGAATCAGGCAGGAATTAGGGTGGGGTTCCCCAAGTAAATGGCATTTAAGGTTGGACAGAAAACGAAGAGAGACAAGCGCAGGGTGTAAGAAGAAACCGAAGCGGGATAGAGTGTGCGCGTGTGTAAGGGGGAGCGAGGGGTAAATATTAGCAGGCAATGTCCGTGGTGACGCTCTTGATGCTCTCGGAGCTGAAGTGCACGCAGCCGTACTTGCAGACCAGCGTCCACACATATGGAATGAAGAACTCCTCGGGAGCGTCCTCCTCGACGTACTTAAACTTAAGATCCGGGAATTTCTGCAAGTAAAAAGAGTATCACTCTATAGTTATACGCTTTTCTTGCTACCTCTGGTTGATTTACCCTCAAGCGATCGCTGGACCACTGGCTGGCTCCCTTCGATATCACCTCGAGCACCTCGCTGACGCCCAGCTCGCCACGTTGCTCTTGCACACGTTGCAGCCGCGAAGAGAAGAAACCAACAACCTAGCAAAAAGGGAAAATCTATAAGTCGCTCTAAAAACACCCTTGAAGACCCCCATTTACCATGTCGATGTTCTGGATGACATCCTGGAAGGCGTGATGACTGCGGAAGCCCTCGAAGACGCTGCGCTTGTACAGGAGCGTGTACACCAGGTTGGGACAGTAAACCAGCTGGTTGGTGAGGCAGGAGTTCAGGATTTCCAACACCATTCGCAGTACCTCCTCGAGCACGCTCAGATCCTGCAGCATATCTTCCGGCGTTGTCGCCACGTTGACAAACACCGCGCTGTCAGCGGGCTCCTTCAGCTGCGCATCCAGGCGCGTGTGCTTTCGGGCCAGCGTCTCGAACAGCGAGACCAGTCGCTGTGCCACGTACGGATGGAGGGCTCGGAAGTGGCCGGACATGTTGGCCAGCGCCGCCAGGCAATTGGTGTGCAAGTACTTATCCCGCATCTTCAGCATATTGTACTGTATGGTGCGGATGACAATCAGAATAAGGATGCCGCCCAGCGATATCTCCGATATGGTGCGCTCCGTGTACCAAGTGATGTTCTTAAGCATCTGTGGGGAGTGCAGAAACGGATCGGCTATTAGGGTGATCGCCATGCGACATTTGGGGTACTCACTATCGTGTGCACGTTCTTGTTGAAGCCCTCGTCCTCGCTGAGGATGAGCAGAACGATGAGCGACATGTAAATGTGATGCGAGTTGCTATCGGGGGCATTGTACAGCGTCTGCAGAATGGGTATTACCAGCTGTTCCAAGTCCTGCTGCTGCATGACGAACCGATAGAAGCGCTCGTTACGATGGAGGAGCAGGTAGAGCAGCAGCGTCGCCTGGTCGATGGTCACGATGAGGCACAGCGTCTCGTACACCGCAGAGAAGTCGATTTGGAAGGAGACAGCTCCCTGTTTCGGCGAGTCCTTCGAGTCGGCGCAGCCAAAGAGACTGGCTCGGTACGCGTTCTCCTGCGCCGTGCAATGATTCGTCAGGATCAGGATCAGCAGCAGGCTTTGGTTGGCCAGCGGATAGTGCGTGCGGAATTTCTGCGAGAGCTCACCGCCGCCGGCGGTTTGGCCAGACTTCAGCACGTCCGGCTGCTTGCGGAACGTGAAGATGGAGAGCAGGGACTCGGCGATGCCAAAAACAAACGATCCGGCCGAGCTGGAACCGAACATGGTGTGGGGGACCTCTACCATCCGCGACACGAAGTGGAGCAGTGCTGACATCAGCACGTTGGCGTGCTGGCACTTAAAGACAGTGCGGAACACGATCGACTTGTCCGTGGGCTGCTGGGCGAAGAGATGCACCGACAGTAGCGTGATCAGCGTGTTGACGGCTTCCAAGTGCAGGTGGTAGGTGAACTCTTTGACGGGGATCACCACAATCAGGTTGACCAGCGCATCGATGAAGGTCTCGAACTTGGCTCCGTCCACGATTACTGGAACCGGCGTCGCCGCTGTCTGTTCCGTGGCCTCGATGGCTATGCTGGCACTCTCCGGCAGCGTCTGCTGCTCCTGGGCCGCCTGCACCTGCTCGGCACTGGGCATCGCCTCGAAGTGCTGCAGCAGCTGGAACTCCGAGCCCGTCTCGTTGATGTACTTGACCAGGCTGCGGATAATGAACAGCGCGTTGAATGTCTGCCAGACGTGCATGTTGCTCTCCTGGTCGGACAGGGAGAGCAGCTCGCTGGTCTTCTCCAGGAACACGGTCACCAAGGAGCCAAAGTTGCCCGTCTTCAGGTTGTTGCCGATGAACGACTGGCACAGCGCCTCCAGCCGGCTGTCCAGGTTCAGCTGGTCCTGACTGCAATGCAATAAACCAAAGGCGGATTAGCGTTGCTGACGTCGCCACCAACTGAGCCCAGGGGGCTTGTGCTCGCTCACCTGTTCTCCGGCAGCACAATGTTGTAGTTGAGGAGCCCGCTCCAGAAGGCCTCGTCATCATGCGCGATGTGCTGGCGCCCCACGAAGCGCTGGAGCCACTGGTTGGAAGCCAGGTCGGCCGTCCTGCTGACGTTGATGCCCATTCCGAGGGATCTGGGACAATTCCTGCGCGGAACACTCGGTTAACGTCTCGAAAACATGCAATTTTCCTTAATACGTGTACAGCGCCCGGCTGATGGCTCGATAGATATCGAGTGTTTCGGAGTGTTCACACTATTCAGCGAAGGTAATCATCGGTATCGAGCTATCGATATCTTTTAATTACAATAAAGTGTTATTCAGAGACCGAGACAGATGACTAAACAAATATTTCAAGTTGTTGTTGATTGCATTAAAATCTAAGAGTAACGGGAAATTATTAACTCTTGTAAGAATATATTTGGTCTAATTCCCCGATTTACAAAAACAGAAATTCCAAGAATGCATAAGTGGATAAGTTTACCCTTTAAAAACATTTTTGCTGAGTGAGATACAAGGCAACATTGTGTGATTAACTTGATAGAGAAATTCATCTTTGTATATTTTTGTTTATGGGTTAATTACACATTTAATTATATTCATATTTTTTAAAGAAATATTGTTAGTTCAAGTTCTTAATAATTTTTGAATTTCTAAGAAAAATATCGCTGATAAAAATTTTATTTATTCGATAACTCTTGAGTAACGCCCATCTTTAATTAGAGATTGTATTTGCATCATTGCAATCATTGTAATCAAAACAAAGAGATATTTCACGAGAAAAGTAATTAAATTTTCTGGAAACATCTAGGTTTGTATTCAAAGGTAAATAAATGTTCTGGAAACACCTAGGTTTGTATTAACAATCTTAAAAGCACTTTCAACCCAAGGACCCTTTCAGTCAAAGCCGAACGATAGAACGAACAGATGTAAGCACAAAATAATTCCACCTTAGCTGAAACAAAGTTGAACGTTCATCTGGGCCTTGCCAAATCTTTACCAGTTATTGTGAAAGCTTACAGTTACCACAATGGAAACTAAGCCAGCCTCCAAGGTGGGCGACTTCTTCTATGGCTGGGATCTGCTGTACAAGACAATTCAGAAGGATGTCAACAAGAAGGCGGACTCGCTAATAGCCCTCGTCCACTTCCTGCTGACCAAACACTACAACTTTCGCTGCGTGGGTGTCGGCGATGATGTGAGTAGATAATTTTGAAATAGATTCATTGGAATAACCGATTCATTCGTAGAAAACATTGCCGGAAGAGGAGGGGAGCGAGCTGCTCCCGGACGACTGGAACTATGATGATACCAAGTACTCGCTTCGCTATGTGCATGAGAATCAGCTATACTTGCTCTTGGGGCACATCACCGAGGAGGACCTGCTGGTCAATATGATGGACATTAATACCAAGAAAGTTTCCAATATCTGTCTGACCCCGGCGACTCTGGTGGTCGAGCTCAAGGGCAACATTTACACTTTAATGCCAACCGCCTCAGAGATTGTGGATCGCTATCGTAAGGAGCTGCTAGACCCAGTCTTCACGGGCAACTCCCGTGAGGTCACCACACAGACGGCTACGAGCACAACTACTCCAGGCGCAGATCCCTTACGCATTGGCGAGCCGAGACGTGGCGGGTAAGTTTCTGCATCTATTATTGCTGCATTTACTCGTTTCCCAAAAGTATGATATTCAATTTAAGAGCAAGATCTTGGCTATGATAAAGTGTAGCTTACTTTTAGGAAGCGATTCGAATGCTTTACAGCGTTAACTCTTATTAAATGGCGACTTTTAGGTCCTACACCCCTTACGGTTATGATCCTCGCCCTTTTGGCTTTCCGGACATTGGACGCGGAGACCTGGATCCGCTGGGTCGCGGTGGTCCTGGTAACTTATTTAGTTTCCCCTCGCGGCCAAATATGGGACCCGGGCCAGCGCCTCGCTTCGATCCGTTTAGTCCCATCAACCCAAATTCAGGCCGTGGACCAAATCCGGATCACATGCGTCCACCGAATTGGGACTCCGATTATTTCCTGTGATTTACCCCAGGAATGCCGAAGTACTCCAACCTCGAGAGACTAAAATAATAATTATAAAATTAATAGTAATACAGTTGCTGGTAAAATTCTTCTGTTGAAAGGAGTTTAATCAATGGTTTTTGTTTTGAAAGATAATTTTATTACTTTTCTCAATACACGATACAGAATATTTTGATATAAAATAAAATTCAGCCAGCCCGAGCTTATGGAAATCAAGGGCCGTGGGCTGGCAAAGAAAAATTTACAAAAATCTTAAAAGCTAACTGAACTCGTAATGGTAATGGCTATTTCTCTCATTCAGCTCGTACAACGGGGTAAACATGCAAGTGCGTAATCTCAGAAACTGCTAGGGAAAGCGCGAAATATCATCTGTCTTCGTCGTCGTTGTACCTCTAAATTAATTAGAACGGTTTGCTGTTCGCTTAAGCTTAGGCCTAGCCTAATATTATTTTATCATAATATTTTGCTAAATTAATATAATGTAAATAATATTTCAAGCTGGTTGGTTGACTTAAATTAGCTCTGCAAGTGGTGTTTGTGCCTTGGCCGCTCAAAATCCGGCTAAAAGCCCGCCCCAAGTGCGCTGCGGTGTGGTGTGTTGTGATCGCCTCAGCTCGACTCCGCTCAGCTCAGTCCCATTCCCCGATGAACATGCGTGGTGTGGGCACGTAGCCGCGCGTTGGCAGCGGTAAATGGCGTCCGTAGATGTGATTGTAAGGTGATTCAACAAGCTCCGAATCTACAAGAAGCACAGAGATATACACGGTTACAAAGCGATTGCAAGGCAATCTTAGAAGGTATATTTATATGCGAATATGTGTGTAGATGCGAGAGAGAGGGGTCGATCGCTCGGTAAGGTTTAGATAGGTAATCTTTGAAAAATTAAGTTTGGATAAGCTAAGATTAACTCTTCTATTGCCTTCAATATTTACAGAATAATTCCAATACAATTTATTTTACTTAAGCCTTTCCAGAGATCACTCTCCCTTATACCAGGATGCAAACGACCTCCTCTCTTCATCTGGATATGTACAAAATGCGTTTAGATTTTCGTGACTGTCCAAGGAGTCCAAGGTGCGCCGAGTTAGTAGGTTTCGTACAGTTTAGTGTGGTTCTGTTCACCGGGTAAGAGTAAGAGGTAACCATTATGCGTTTGGCAGGTATATTGTATGTACAGCAACCGGATCCGATCCGACCCAAAAACGGGGGGCAGGGCAACCCAATAAAAAAAAACACAAAAACTAATAGCGATGATGTCTGTGCCATATAACCTCGTTTCGATTTAGAGCAACCCCAAACGAATTCAGTAGTCGAGTATTTGGATTTTCTTCAGGCTGAGGCTGCGCGGCTTGCGCGGCTTCAGGTAGCCATAAATGGACTCCATGTCGCTGATGTCAAGGCGGCTGGCACTGCGCCCGGCTCTGGTGGCGGACGCCGCCGCTGCCGGGGGAGGAGGAGGCGAAGGCAGTCCGCCGCTGACCGGAGTATTGTTCGTTGCTGCTGGGCTGCTGGCAACATGTGTGGTGGTGGCCAATGTTGGGGACATTGTTGGGTTGCCGCCGCCGCCGCCTCCTCCTCTCGATTTTCCTGCGCCTCCTCCTCCTCCTCCTGCAGCGGATGCTGCTGCTGCGACTGCTGTCGCTTTCGCTGCTGCTGCTGCTGTTGCTATACTTTTGTTTTTACTATTGAAATAATTTTTGCTTTTCAACATGTCGTCATTGTCTTTTGTGGCGTTCGTTAGCTGTCTTTTGTGCTGCTTGCTGTTGTTGTAGATGCTGCTGTTGTTGTTGTTGTTGCTGCTGGTGGCATTGTCATATCTTTGTCTTTTGTCAGCGTTTTGAGCCTGCTCCTGTCGCTTGCCGCCGCGCCAACTGGGAGCTGGCAGCTGTGCTGCTGGCTGCTGGCTGCTCTGCATCCTGGCCCCCAAATTGAGCCTGCCACTGGGCCTGCCCCGGTGCCCGTGCCCCCTGTCCGAGTCCGTGGAGCCGCGCACCCGGTCATAGATGTTGACCGCCGACGGCGCCTTCACCGCAATGCGCTTCCTGCCGCCGTACATGTACAGGGAGCCCTCCTCGTTGGGCTGCTCGAAAAAGCTCTCGGTGGACTGCGACTTGTGACGCAGGGCCGCCGGCGTCTGGAGTTGCCTTAGTTGGGCGCGGTCCACATACAGGTCCACCGTCTCCGTACCCCGGCGTCGTCGCGGTTGGTTGGTCAGGCCCAGGTCTTCGTCCAGGTCAAAGTCCAGGTCGAAGTCGTCGTATTCGTAGCAGTCATCGTATCGCTCGTTTGCCGCAGGCTCCAGCTCCAGCACTGAGACATCGCTCTCGCTGCACCACTTGGTCACACCCGCTGGCCGCTCCACCAGCTCCACCGGCTCCACCAGGCTGCCGCTTAGCCGCTGATGGCGACGCAACTGCTGCTGACTGAGACTCCGCTGCGGGCGTGGCGGAGGCACTGCACCACAGAGGGGAGCAAGAGCGTAGCAGCTCACGCAGTTGCAGGTGGAGGTGCTCTCTGCCACCGGTGGACGGCGCGTGGACAGGCGTCGCGACACCTGGCGACCCACCGAGTCCTCTAGATTGTCGTAGTACGGCTGCTGCTGCAGGGACTGATGCTGGACATGATGCTGCTGCGGCTGCTGGGCCCGGGAGTGCCTCTCGCATTGGTGGCTATGCCGTTGGTGGTGGTGTCTGTGGTGCGGTTGTGCGTGCGGAAACGGGTGCGGATGTGGATGCAAGTGTTGATGCTGCTGTGCCTGCTGCTGCTGTTGCAGGTGGCTGCGTGCTTTGTGAGCTGTGCTGTGTGTCTTGCCAGTGGCAGTGGCTGTTACTGTTGCAAGAGTGGCTGTTAGGTCCGTTGGCAGTGACTGTGGTTGTTGTTGTTGTTGCAGTTGCAGATGTTGCAGTGCGTGCGATTTGTGTTGATGGTTGGTCGTGGCGTTGGTGGTGCTGGGCCCACCCTGTTTATAAATACCTATGCCGCTCTCATAGCTGCGAGTCTGCCAGATCTGATGGTGCTGCTGCTGCTGGTGATGCTGCGCCGCATGCGCAGCCGCCGCCGCGGCCATCAGTTGCTGCTGCTGATGCTGCTGCTGCTGGATGTGATGCGGATGCATGCCCGCCAAATGGTTGTGGATCATCGAGGTCTTCTTCTGGCTGAGCGTGCTCATGCCGCCGCCGCCGCCGTTGCTGATGTTGTTTCCATTGCCATCACGCTGATCCTTGGCGCTGGCCGGCTTGCCAGACTTGACAAAGTTGGGAACTCGAGCCCTCAGACCGCAGTAGTAGGGATCATCTGGGGAGAGAGAGGTTTTTATTGGATGAGGATTAAGAAGGATGTTCACAGGGAGGTGTAGAATTTTAGATTCTAGTGATTTTGGTACAGAAAAGTCAATAAACTTGCTTGTTATTCGGTGGCAGAGAATCTCGAGAGATACGATCGATCTGGTTATTAAACCAGTTTATTGACTTTTTATTTATGAGCTTACACCTTGATAAGCCCTTTCTTACAAAATACCTCATTTACAGATATTCTATTCCCCATTCTGACCATCAACTCGCTATAAGAGTCATGGATTTAAGTCAAATCTCAACAGAATATCAGTGTCCCATAAATATTCCGCTTAGATGGAATTTAGGTCATCGAGATGGGCTCCAACTGTCTTGGTAAAATAGAGTGACTGATATTGATCTCTTACCATATTTCTTGTTATCTTTGCCCTTGTCCGATTTGCCCCGCGACAGTTTGATGCGCGTTTCCAAATCAATGTCATCGTAATCCGGCTGAAAAGATAAGATCGTGAAAAAGAGGTGTTAGAAGGAAAGTAGTCAGTCCAGGGGATCATCATAAGTTTTCCCCCGCCAACGCTGCTGCTGGCAGTTGCGCAAGGTGTGCCGCCCCATCGCGGAGCACTGGCTCTCCCTGAGACACTGACTCGGTCGTTGGGCCCAATTGGCAATCGAGCAAGCCGAGGCAGCTGAAATCCAGCTAGCAGCAACGGCAACGGCATTCCTCGCATATTAATTACACGCGATTCGTTTGCAGTTATTTGCGGCCAGTGGCTGCTGAAATTCGAATATTATTATTGGATTGAATTGAATGCAATGCCGATTGCTCAGTGAGGCTTAACGGCACAGCGGCTCAGCGGATCGAAAATGTCTTCGCATTGGTGTTTCAGCGGGTAGGAGAGAGACCCATTTTTGCATTTTGCAAGTGGTGGCCGCATTGCGCATGTGACCAAGCATGGGCAGTCAGACTAACTAGCTCCATGGAGCCCAACTGGACAGGTTGCCACACTTCTTCTCCGGCAGCGTGGCGTGTCTTACTCGTGTTTTAGCGCCGCCGAATTTGTTCCGACACTTTGCCAGCAAATGAAGCACTTGCCCAATCCCTCACACTTGGCTTGCTTCTCTGAAGTAAGGCGTACATATATGTATATGGGAGTGGTGTAAACTAACCGAAACATAAAACCTATATGTCGCTGGTTTAATCTCTTATATGACTAGGTTTAACTTGGCTGAAGTTGATTTCAACCAAGATAAAACTCTGATAAGAAATCATTTATAAATTTCCTATAAGTAGTATAGTAGTAAGCTTACCTTTGGAATCAGATCGTGCGCATAGACATTATCCCTTGGCGGTAGCTTGGGAGGCTTCTCACTGCGCTTATGGGCCAGCTGTTGCGTCTGTAGAAGCAGCTGTTCCCGCGTGGCAGCCACATGTCCGCCCCCATTACCATTCAGGTGCTTGCCCAGCTGCTGCTGGGGATGCAGTTGCGCCTGGTGTCCACTGCCAAAGCCCGAGCTGCCGGAGCTACCACCGCTGCCGTTGCCCGCAACGCTGTAGGGATCCTCGTCGGGAATCGGAATGCGCGGGCGGTTCTTGATGTCCACAATGGGACGTTGCACTACATTTTGAGAAGCAAATATCCAATTAGTTACGTTTTTTGAGGTAATTTGATTCAAAGGTCTTTAGAGATCAACAATCCCACCTGGCGGCAGCTTAGTCTTCAGCATATCCATGGCCACCACATTGACAATGAGCACCCAGATGGGGCACTCCAAGACATCGTTCTCCGACTTGACAAACGCCACCGTCGAGAGGCACTGCGTCTCCAGTCGCCGGCGGTCCGGATAGGCGCGCTGCAGCTCGCGATTCACATTCGACTGGAACTTCTTCATGTCGAAGAGCTAACGCAGAGAGAACAATGTAAAGTACTTATTAGCATTTGGAATGGATGTGGATGTGGATGTGGGTTACAGATCTCGGTTCACCCACTCACCTTGACTATTTTTTCGGATTCGAGCGCCTGATTGGGCAGCTTTAAGATCTCGGCACCGATGGAGGTCTCCTCGTTGGGACTGCTGGCGGTGCTCTTCACATAGACATTGCTCTTGGCGTACCGCCGGACGAGTATGTTGCCAGCATCGTCCATTTTGATTTTGACGCCCTTTTTTAAGAAGAAATATTAAATTAAATGAATATAGACCAAGCTTTAACATTATAGAAAAGATCTAATTAATTTAAAATGTAATTGTTTAGGTATCTTTTGTGAAACTTCTTTCTTTTCAAGACCCAAAATCAACTTCTTTAAAGTATTTTAATTTTATATGTTCACATTAGAGAAAAGCTTGGAGTGGCGCTTAATCTTCACACCATCTCCTCCCGCTAATGGAGATTTCTCGTCAATTTTCGGGGTTTATTGTCCAAGCTAATTAAACCGTTGTCGCTTTGATTGTGCCATAAATTCGAACCCGCGAAACTTACCTGCCCGATGACGCGCTTCAGCTCGTCCGTCTTCCTGTCCCTCATTGGATTGTCGAAGCCGCACAGCCCAATTCTGCAAATATAAAGTGGAATGGGAAATCATTAGGGATTATTCAGTCATAATGAGCATTTTATTAATTGCAAATCAATCAGCTGCCGCATTATGGGATCGAGTAAACAGCAAAATCGAAATGTATTGCCAAAAAACGTTGCCACTTGGCGCGGCGCCGATCCGTTCACTTTCTGGAATCGAGGTTGCCGCCGCCACTGGTAAGTGAGTGAGTGAGTCACTTCTGCACATTTCTTGCCCCCTTTTGCCGCATTTTGTTACACTAAACGTTTGACAAAACATTTGTGCCATGGGTCTGGGTCTTGGCTTGGTCTTTGGGCTTTGGTCCCTGTTCAATCGCTTGGCACAAATGAGCACTGACAGTGATTTATGCCACATGCGGCAGACTGCGGCAGCTGCTGCCCCAAAAAAGTTTATTAAATAAACATGTCATATTTCGGCGCCAAGGCCTTAATTTTTCATGTAATTGTTTAACCAGAGTGCTGAGTCATTAGTGTGTAAGAATTAAGCTAAGGTACTACATTTTGAGTGGATTGGCAATAAGATTTGATTGGATTAGTAAAAATTATTATATAGATGAAAGAGTTTAATAATTTTAAATTGAACTGCCTTCTCATTGGTACTATTGGAGTTTTCGTGAAAATCTTGATTTCAGGACCTGTGTGGACCTTTTTGGACTTTAACTAATTCCTATTACATAAAAAATCTTATTAATCAACCAATTATCTCAAATTTCTTGCGATTTAAACTACCTCGCTTAATCTTCACTGTGATTAGTAATCAGGATAAAGACAAACAGATTTTTCATTTCCCAAAAAAGGTTTTATGGCCTAAGCTTATAATAAATCTGACTATATAAAGTTGGGCTCAAAAAATCCACTGAGACTGCAGCAGCTCTGCACCTTAACTGAATGATAAATGTTTTGGTTTTTTTTTTAAGTTTGTTTCACTTTTGCTTCTTGCCTTCACTCTCTGTTGTTTTGATTTTTGGTTTGGTTTTTCCTTCGCTGCTAAGGTCGCCGAAAATGTCGGCAGAAATGCTAACAAGAAGCGGCAAGAGGAAGCCGCAGCCAAGCCAAGACAATGAAGCCAAGCTAATTGTAATTGTCGTTTGCATAAAAGGCCACGGCAAGAAGCTGCTGCAGAGATGATGATGCTAATGCTGGGGATGCTGGTGGATAGATGATACACTTAGAAAATAATGCAGTAGTAAGAGCAGTGATTCTTAACTAATAATAAGTTTAGGATCAAATTTGAGAGCCAGTAATTCCTGGAATTAAATCTAAGCTTTATTTCCCGTTAATTTTATATACATTAAGGACATTTTGGCTTGCTTTAAGGTGTTACTTCTAAATAATTTCATTTCCCTATACCTTTAATATTAATTAGAATTTAAATTCTAATACCAATATTTTCTTCAAGTGCTTTTGCTATTTACTGATGCCTTTCGTTATCTGTGCTGCTCCTGTCCGATGCAGCAGCCGATTCCGCCGCCATCGCGCTGCCCAGCGCTCACCTGACGCCGCTCTGTCACTATTATGTTTTATGTTAATTTGTATAATGAAGCGCTGCCAGCAGCGAGAATCAGAACAGCGGCAGCACCGGCTCCAACGCCAGCTAGTACCTTCTACTAACTACGAAGAGCCACCGCCAAACAATCGCCGTTAGCATCGCTTTGGCATTTGGCCATGTGCTTCAGTTCTGCGCGTAACGTCTGCCGCTCGGCGCTGATTTATTGGCTAAATGCTTGTAAAAACCGTTGAAATGTGTGTCAAAGTTTTCCATGAAATGAAATCGACATGGACGGGGCTGCTGCTGCTGTTGCTGCTGCTGGTGATGTGTGGGTCTCAAGGTTGTTGCCGCTGGCAGCCGAAAGCGGATTTGCAGTTCTTTGTTCGGTAAATGCTTCGTTAAATTCAAGCCATCAAAAGCGAAATGTTATTAAAGGCTGAATGCCAGCAGCTAAAAGAGCTGAGACCTGTTGGGTGGCAGAACCAAGAGGCGAAGCTTCCTTTATTGGTTACTATACTAAGGTCATATAGAAGGGTTTTTGGTGTTTTTGAAGTTCTTATTAACAAAATAAGAGTAGCTCTCTCACATTTAAAGTATATCACCCCTGAAACAACTTACGATAAACAAAGTATAATGAAACCCATTGCTTTATTTATAAAGTACTCTTAACTAGCCAACTCTGTAGCTCTATCAATTCAAGTTATTTAACTTAAATCAAGAATTAACCAAGAGACCAACCCACTGACAGTTCGAAACATACTTATTCAGAGCATGTCTTGTGCACATTCACTTCGCTTGTGGCCAGCATTATCGCACTTAAGCATGATATCTATATATACATATAGCATAGCGGTTGCAAGGTCGTCTGGTCTCAGGACTGGACTCGGCCTGACACGCCTAAATGAGCTGGAAATGCGAAAGGCATTGGGGCCCAGCAACTGAAAGCGAGAGTCGCACCGACCAGACCAACTCGCTCCGCTTGACAAACTGGAATCTGCGGCGATTTTGGAGTTCAAGTTAAACGTGTGCAGTGGGTCAGTTCGGGCGCTGCTGCACTTGCGAGGACGAGTCCGGGGCTTCTTCGAGGAAGCCACCGCAGGCAAGCAGGCAGGCATCATCTACAGTTGCAGCCATAAAAAAAAAACGTTGCAGTTAACGGCAACTGGTTTCGGAACGGTGGTTGGGAGCAACTTTTGACCTGCGTCCGTCCACTGGTTAAGGCAAGGCAAAAAAAAGCACTATGTGCGACCGGTTCAGTTTAAAAATACCATAGTCAAGATATATATATACAGAGCACGGTATGTATTTTATGGGCTTTAGTAAAAGTCGCCAGGCGAAAGACTCAAGAAACGAACGCCATGACAAAAGACTTAGGAAACGAACTTGTTTGGCTTGATTTAGCTCTAATTAGATTATGGCTAATTATAGGCAGCATTTCCCGCTCCAGTTTTTGGGGTCGCACCTTAAATCGCGCCCCGAAGGCCGCCGCCATTGTTCTTTTGCCCTGACAAATGTGGCACGTGTGCAGCGGCAGGCAGCAGCAGCAGCAGCAGCAACAATGACAGTGTGGCTTTTGCTTTTGCAACCAGGCACTACTGCGGTTACTCAGCATCTAAAAAGGCACAGCAGGGCCCCCTGAAAAAAGCCTAACAAAAAATGTGTCTTTTGTATGGGGCCAAGCAAATTGCGTTCGAAAAAAAGGAAAATAATAAAACTGCTCGCAAATCTCAACCTTGGCGCGACCCGCCTTAGTTTTTTCCGCACGAAACAGGCGGCAGCAACAACTACGGCGTGTATGTGTTGCAATCCGGAGCGCAGCTTGATATTATAATTTGATTTCCATTTCATTTGTTTCCCAGCAACATGCAAATTCGATTGGCAACGCCCACGCAACAAAGTGTTTCGCAAAAGCTAAACTCCACTGCAAACTGTCATAAAAGCTGCCAAAAAAATCACTAAACTATGTATTGGCGCCATTTCAATTGACTCCCCAGGGGGGCGGTGTAATTTCAAGTGGCCCCAAGGATTGGCCATTAATTAAACGCTCGCTTGTTCGGATTCAAAGTGTCTCGGAGATCATTGATCGCCGCTGCAAGTTTGGTTCATTGTTTCTGCTCAGGTGTGCGTGTGGTCCTCCTCGAGAGTGTTGCGCCCACATCCAGCCACTATTAGCAACACTCGCAGCACTAAGCAACATGAGCGTCAGTCTAATTAATTAATTTACATGAAGCCAGCCGGCTGGCTGTGTAGACTCCACAAATGGAAATTTGTCTAAGCATTGCATGCAACTCACAAAAATGGGACTTAACCTATGCGGGTAAGATCGATGGGTGAATGCTCTGAATTGAAATAAAAGTAAATTTGAATGGTTTAACATAACAAAAAGGATTTAAAAAACAAATAAATTAAGAGAATACTGATGTTTCTTTAGCTTGAATTTAAAGTTAATGCTATTATTTTTAATTGAAAGGGAACGAAAAATTGCTAAGGCATTGGGAATAATAAAACAAGTTATTAATGCTCGTTTAAGTATTTAAAAATATGTTTTAATGACTAAAAGTAAATGAAATAACTAGAAAAATTCAATAATTATAAACAAGAATATAACTTCATGCTTTATTGATTTGTTAAAAAAGATAAACTTATCCAAACCTACAGTAAGTCCCCTGACTGCCTTAGATTTATGTTTATTTTTATTTATTGTCATGCTGTTAATTGAAAATCACCTAGACTGCTCTCAGCTCTTAAAACGAATGCCTTTGCAAGGCTATAGAAAATAATGGACTAAACACTAAAGCTAGTCCCAGTGAGTCAGGTCTGTCAGAAGGCAACCCAAAATTTATAGTTATTGTTAGAGTTTGAGTTCGCCTATCGGTGCTCGCATCGCAGCTGCAGCTCCATATATTGCATTTGCATACTGGCCAAGATTTCCACGGAAAAGCGTTGCGTGTGAAATGGCATTCAGTATGCACGTACGGGGTATGCGATGATGTATCCGATTCAAATGGAATACGGCTAAGCCGGGAGATAGCAGCGGCTAACAAGCGCTGACAGCGGCTAATTAAACAAACAAGCTGCTGCCGGCCCTAGACGGTGACGGTTACAGCCATGGCGATAAAAAAGGCCAGCAAAAAGGCTGGCAAGACAATGGCAATGACAACTACAAGGGTCTAGGGACCACACACGTACACACACACACACAGCATAAACCGGGGGCAACATGGCCATAAATTATCTTTGCCGTGGTAAGTGGTGTGCATGTTTGAAGTCGGCGGCAATTGGCAATTGATTAACTTGACACTCTCGGCATGCAAAGTCAGTTTTCCAAAGCCTTTTCCCCCCACTAAGCCTCAGTTGTTCAGTTTTCCCGATTGTACTTAACCCGAAGTTGACATAAACAAGTAGTAGTCGGGGAGATGCTCGCCGGAAAAGCGGGGAAAGAGCTGCCATGACAAGAGCAATTTGCATGGCCAATCTGTGATGACCTCGTCACGAACGAAAACGAATTGAATGAATTGAATGACTTTCGTTATTATTTTCAATTTCATTTGTTTTCCACTCCATCTCTCTCTCTCGGCATCTCTCGCCATCTTCATTGTCTTTGGCCCCGCGGCAATTTATTTGTGTTTTCGCCGTTGACATTTCGCTAGCAGCAACTTTATTTGTGGCCACTTACAAAGGAAGCCGCCGTTGCTGCCATTGCCGTGATCTCCTCCTGCACTTGATGCCCTTTTTGGGCCACAACCTCCTCTTTTGTGGCCCTGGGATTTCAATTGATATATTCCGATATATTTGTACTGAATAATCAGCACATGCCGGCGTCGTACTTAGCCTAATGCATTATGCATAGATCCGATCCATTGAATTGCTCGGAAAACTTCTTGACATTTCGGGGCGAACCGCCGAAATTGCCACAGCAATTGAGCGTAAAGCGTAAAGCATTTGGCATTTGCCAATTTCTGGCACGCAACAGCAATATTTTTGAGGCGGAATATGTTAATTAGGGCCTCATTCGCTGCAATTGCAGATACCAAGAACCTCCAAAAAAAAAAGATACAAACACAAGCCGAATTCTTGACTCAAATTGCTTTTGCAAAACGGAAATCGCTCATTTCATAGAAATAAGCGAACGAGGAGTACCGAGCAATTATTAAAGCATTTTCACTCGCTTTTCGGCAGCGGAGTCTGTTCTTTTTTCCTCCTTCTCCACTCGACCCGCAGCTTTTCACATGCCACAAATTGTTTCCCCCAGTAAGGTCAGCGCATTTTGCAAGGTTCTCTCCTCTTCCACTTACAGGCCTCTTGCGTAGCAAAGTTCAGAGGGGGAATTAAATTTTAATGGGATGCCCATCAAATTGATGGGCGTTTCATTCATTGCCCATTCGAGAGCACATCAGCAGGCATTTATTATTACAGCAAAAAGCCAAGACTTCGGTGAAGGTTACAGCCATTCGCATCGAAGTTGGTAATACACTTGTCAGGGGAATTACAGGCACGTTTCGGAGCTAAGAGGCAGTGTAATATCTTTGGAAGTAATCTAAAAAGCGAATACTCTATGAATATTGCTTAGTTTTCAATTATTTCTCTGAAAGTTTTCTAATTAAATTTGAGAAAAATTAAATCTCCCTCTTAAATTCGATTTTCTATCAATCAAAATAAATCTCTTTATAACTCCAAGTAGCTTTAAGCAAACAGTCCATCATAAAGCTAATACCCTCAGTGATTTATCATCTGCCAAGTAAGAAAGAAGACGCTACAGAGTGGAGCTCCTGCTGGGGGATTTTCTTTGCCAGTGGGTCAAGGGCAGACCATTTTGCCAGTGCTCATAGTCGAACATACATTAATATTTATGCTTTTTTTGTGTCTCATTTTGTTGTGTTTTGTTTTAACAAAGTTCAAAGGCATTTTGTTTGCCCGTGTTTAATGTGTTTTGCTGGGCTTTTGCTGCCTCAGCGCCACTCTGTTTGTTTATTTGCTGTGCAAGCAGTGACCAGGTAATTATGGATGGTCAAGGGTTGGTACAAGGGATTGGGACGACGACTCACCGCATGCCGTCGAAGCCATCGTCGGATCCATTAATTGTCAGCACCGGAGCACGTGCGTAAGCCTTCGCCACGCGCCGATTCCGCTCGAAGACGATCACTTTGGCCCAGATTTCATCGTCGATTTGGGTCCACTTGTCCAGGACTTCCTGAATGTGTTCCTGAAAGAACATATGGAGAGGGTTTATTAGGATTAAATTAGAATGGAGTAAAGATCTTAGATATAAGAAACTTTAAGGATCTTAATTATTTATTTGTTAAATAAAATAGGTTTATTTCATAATGATTTCGTCTTTTGGAGACTTTTTAGAGGTATCAATGAAAATAAATGTAAATAAATATCATAGACAGCTATACTTTAAGTTTAAAAATTTGAACAAAAATCGTTTTTAAATCGTTTTACTATAATATATTTCCATCTCTATTAAGAATCCAATAATTAATACTAATACCTTGTTAAATTCGTACCACATCAATTAACCAGCTATATTGTCCAATGAAAGCTATATAGATTCCCGATCGGTGATCCTATCATTACCAGTTGCCTAACTAACCTAACGATCCTTTCAAAACCCATTAAGTCGGGCACAAAAATGTGCAGAAATTCGCCGAAAATCAATCGATTTGATCCTATGAGATTCGTAACTTGTTTCGGGGCATCTGGAAAACGGCGAAAGAAAAACATAACGACTGCGCCACGGCTAATGCTAGCAATTTTCACTTTCCATCGTGATCACTCTCCAAGTCGACCAAGTCTAAGTCCGTGTCTGACTCTGTGTGTGTTTGTGCCAAAGTGAACGGCCTTGTTGGGCGCTTGCTTGCGTTTTAAGTTTTTTATTTTATTTTTGTTTTTTTTTTTCACTCATTTTACTTTTACTTATTTTTGTTGCTGCTTTTTGTGGCCATTACAAGCGTCAGTCTGTGTTTGCGTTTGAGCCTGTGTGCCTGTGTGTCTTGCAGTTTGTTAAATAAAAGTTAAAATCAAATCGGAGCAAATGCTGACACGAACACAGACCTCACAGCCCAGAGACAGAGACAGAGAGAGAGACGCGAAAAGACCAGGCCTCAGCCCGCGATTCGTGGTGCAGTAAGACATATAAAATTATAGACAACGATATCTCGCAGTGCCGAGCATTTGTGCACTGCTCTGCTCTGCTTGAAGTCTCTTTTATGGCCAACACAATATGCACTGCATAAAGCTATATGCTTGGATATTTGAAGTGCTGCAAGGCTTTTGATTGCAGCTCGCGACGCCCCTTGCCGCTCTGCTCTGCTCGCAGCTTGCGTCATGCCCAAGTGCACTCTGAAAATATTTTACATTTCTGCCTTATATAAACCGGCTTACACTAAGTGCACAACATATGCGATTTTAGTAACTGAATTCCAGGGCTATTAATCGATTACTAAAGCAGCATTTCAATAGAGTTATGTTCGAGTAGCTTTTAGTAAAGGGAAAAGTATAAACTAATTAAGGCTTGTAAAAAATGGATGTACTTATGAAACTACAGAAGATTTTTACTTTTATTAAATTTAAGAAGAAGCCCTATATTGGCTTTCTATTCTGGGAAAACAGTGCTGAATTTCTTTTACCTTTCTCAGGCTTTAAAATACTTAGGGAGCACATTAGAAAGAGTAGTCCTGTCGAGACCTTTTCTAATATAGACTCAAATCTACTCAATCTCTTATTAGGAAATCTCTCTTTTTAAATACAAAAATATATATTAATATTTACAATATTTAAAAATATATAAAAATACCACCAAACAAGGCAATAAAGTCATCTTATAGATTGTGTATTTACCGCTGATCAAGTTATGCGCTTTATAAATCAAATTAAGATCCTCCTTGCATTGTTTTCCACTTAAACCTCAATCCAATTTACACTACCGAAACGTACTGTCTGCTCTCTGGTACACATACACATATGAATATTCAAAGAAAACCCCAAAAACTCAACAGCTGGGCATTTTCCCTCCTCGAGCACCGTTGTGCTGGCTCAATTAACCCGAACAAAGAACGTCATAAACAAAGCCATTAGCCCAGTAACCAACATGCCCACAATTTCAGCCACTTTTTTGGGTTATAATAAAAATAAGAAATATGAAAAATACTAAAGAAAAAAAAACTACAAGAAATATGAACAACAAAGAGTGAGCAGGCATCAAAAATGTTGGCTTGGCTTGGTTTTTGGCCACAATTCTACCAGCGTTTTGGGCAAAACTCGTCTAGGCAGCAGCGCACAGAGCTCACTCATTCAAAATCAGCATCAGAGGCAACAGCTCCAGCAGCACAGCCTCATGATCAGGCTGGCACACACATTAAAAATGCAAATAAATCATGTAGTAAAACTTGTTAACCTTTTCAGATGCTCTGCCTTTGCGTTTGCGTTTGCGCACTCGGGGCCCCGCTAGAGATCGAGAGTCTGGGAGTTGGAAGCACTTTTGATTTCATTCCAACGTTGGAGAGCCAACGTATTCGGATTCTTTGGGCAGATTCACTTCAGGTTTCACTTGGCCGGCAGAAGAATCTTGTAGGCTCAAGTGTCGACAAACTGGTTACATACAACTTGTTGTTTGTTGCTGCCTCCCATCTCATATTTCTAGGCCGTGCAGAGACGACCTCAAAATGCCGAAGTTCACCGAGTTTAAGTTAGGTTTTTTGGTGGTTTCTGCAGCTAACTTTTAATTAGTCCCCGAGTTGCAACAGAAGTTACGAGCAGCACAGCAGCAGTGGCAGCCACACCACAAGCGCGTGTTCTCCCCGGCGTATACGTAATCTGATTTGTGCATGGAAATTAGCTCACAATTCGAACGAGTTTCGGAACGGGTTCGGTGTGTGCAAATGTGCGAGTGTGTGTTTGTGTGGTAGCCATTAGCATATGAACAACATTAAATCAGAAACATGAAATATACGGATCTTGGCTTGATTTGATTTTTGTACACTTTTTTTGGCCACAAAAATGCGACCCAGACGGCCGTGTGACGTCAGAGAAACCGCAGTTCTGTGGGCGCAATTAAAGTCTATTATTCTGTTGCAAGATCCCCTAATGGAGCTTGCAACACGTGCAGCTATCCGAAGATGTGCGGCACAGAATCATCTGCAGCTCTGCGCTTGTTCGTGTAAAATGTTGTTGAACTTTTGCAGTCACGACTCCGGGCCGAGCTCCACTTCACTTCACTTGCAAAGGAACGCTGCAACAGATGCTCCCAACGCTCAGAGTTGACATTTAATAAAATGATTTTTATTTGGGATCCGGCGGCAGTCTGCGGCGGCGAGTCGCTTTGTGTCTGCCAAGACTAATAGATACAATCGCCGCGAATTATTACGGTCTTGATAAGTCCGACTTGTGACAGGTTGCAGCAGCCCCCGCCACTGCCGCCGTCAAAGATGTCCAAAGTTCATTGATATGTTCATTTTCAATTTGTTTGGCTAACCCAGATCGAATCCCCAAAAGCCCAGGTTACTCGGAGCAGCCCAGGCCTTTTATAATTTATGCAAATTTCATGCTCACATAGCTGAGTTTTCAATGGACCACCGACATGTGATAATAATAATAGCCCAGGGCACAGCGGCACACAGCTCTTCCGCCAAATGGTAAATCAATCAAGATGTGAGCAGGAAATTCAATTGATCCTAGACATTGATGAAGTGGTAGCGACGCAGCGAGAAAAAAAGGAAAATTTCCATTGAATTTGTCGTATAATTTTGGGCTTACACACACGTACACTACACTCCCTGGGATGTGTGTGTCTGTCTCGTTTTAGTGGTTTTTCCTGCTTATTTCGCGCCAACGCCAAATCCTGTTGCTCGGGCCGGGCCTAAAGCGAAACAGAAACCAGGTGAACGGGTGCCAAAACAGCCGTCGCCAGGCACAAGAAGATAAAGAAAATAAAAAAACCAATCCCGGGGAGAAGGAAAACAAAGGAAAGAGCGAAAGAAGGCTGGAGGAAAAGCCTCTTGTGTGCATGGAAGTGGAAAAAAGCGAAAACTCCAGTGGACCAGCCAGAAAAACTTTCATTTTCACGAAAAACGACTGTGAAAAGTTGTCGTTTTCATTTGGCTCTGTGTGTGTGTGTCTTGCGTTTCTCGCTTTTCCGTTACGCCAATATTCTAGTTCGATGCATGCAAGTTCGTTGCCTAAGTCTTTTGTTTTGATGTCAATTTGTTGCTTGTGTTTTTGTTTGCTGTAGTTGCTCTCCATTCCGTTCCCAGATAATAAATTTGTAAACAATATTGAAAATAGCACAGAGCAACAACCACTGAAATTGCCCAATAAGCGCCCCCAGCAGCCAAACAAGTCGAAATCAAAAGGGCTAGTAACAAAAAAAAAAGATACAATTCCCCGACCTCCTCAGCGACAAACGACAAAAGGAAAATTCAGACATAATTTGTTGCCGTTTCCATCATGGGAAATACAGTTTTTCTGTGGACGCCTTTGTGTGAAGCCCAGACTAAACGGAATTATATAGATGCCACGCTCACGCTAATTGCAACATACCCCAAGACGGAAAGAGAGACTGGTTGCTGCTGCCGCTGCACGCTTTTCACTTTGGGCGAGGCCTTTGAATCGCTGAATCGCTGATGTGAACACAATTTATGCAAATCTCCATTAGAAATAAGGCATCAATTTAATGGCCAGCGTTTGATGGCTCTTTCTTGGCTGCCTGTGGCGGCCGAATGGGCTGCAGTTAACCCAGTTGTGTGTGTGGGCAGCTTGCCAAAAATGAATTAAAATGGTCAAAAGAGTTAGGAAACTGACTTGAAAATGGTTAAAAATAAAGCTTCAAGATTTTGGAATTTTTGTTTTTAATACATTCGAAGTTAAAGCCATAGAAAAACCTTTGTGTTTACTTAAATATTTGTACATATATTATAATGACAAGTAAATACATAACAAAGTTATAAGTATAAATTACAAAATATAAAGATTAAATTGCTCTGAATTACATTAACACACTTAAAATTAATTACTTTAAACATTTCTGTACAAAATAAAGTGTTTTAAGTGCCATAAAATATTTTAATAATATTTTTTGCTTTCCTAAAACTATTTCCACATCTATTTCCATAATGAATTTACCTCCTAAGTATTCCTTGCAGTGTGTGTCTGACACACAATTGTGTATACTTAAGTATACCTACCGACCTTACCCAAAAAACAAATCGCTCTGCACAGTTCAAAGGTTAAAATTACCCTAAAACTACAGTTAAAAGATCTCACAGGCCAACGCAGCTGACTTGCATTATATTTTACGTTCAACAACATATAAAAAACCATACACACCCAGCCGAAAAACTATAGAAACTGTTGGATATTTGGCTCGCACCAGCACGCCTTTATAAAGAGCCAAAAGCTATAGGGTTGGCAGCATCATCAATGGAATTCCCACACATAAACAAGTCGCATATAGTATTTATATATATTATATAGTATATTGTATTGTAATCGAAGATGGGCCAGCGAAATCCGATGGAATCGAGCCACAAGCAGCGAAGAGCTCGTGCTGGGCTTGTCCAAACATTAGGGTAACCCATAACGCTTTTATGGCCTACTGCGCGCTGCCATTACTGCCTTTTGGCCATTGGCACGGCGTAAGGCATACGGCGGCGTAAGGCGTACGCTTTTGGCCCTCGTCTCCGTGGCTTTTTTTAGTGGCTAGTAGTGGCCCCTTAGGCAAATTAAAAATGCACAACGCAATGCGATGGCCTAACGGTAATTAATGCAATTGGTCAATACAACAAACACCAGAAACCAAAAACCTAAAACCTAAAAAACGGAAAAAACAAAAACCAAAGCCTCGGCGTTAGTGCGTCTCATGCTGACCTCAATGCGGTGGACTCCACACCGCACGTGCTGAGAATGAGCGACAGGAAAATGGCCACAAATCATAGAAGACGAGAGGCAGGAGGGAAGTCGGAGAAGTCTGAGAAGCGGAGTTTGAATCAAGAAGCCTCAGGCCAAGCGGAAGTCAGCAGGCGATGGTCGATGGGCCAGGGCCGTCAGTTCTTGGCGGTGCTTCTACCACTGTGGCAGCTCTTATTTTGGCTGCAGTTCTTTACAAAATCATTTAACTAAACTAATTAATCAAGCTATTAAGATATTTCTTAAGTAATTCGATTTTAATATGAGCATTAATATGATTTGTGGCCCCAAAGCTTGTATTTTTTCCCTGGTTTAATATTAACCGCAAAGATTATAAAGGTATTTAAGTTAATAATTGCTAATTATGGCCCAACAATAATAAGTTATTAATCAACTAGAAGTCAGTGTAGCTAGCTTAGTTAAAATAATGAGTATTTTATGAGATCTTTAAGTTTTATTTATGAGATATTAAACTAATTACTTTGGTTGAAATATACTAATTTCGGGTAATTTAAATAGAAACAATTGCAAAACTTAATACATTACTAATTGGTCCTTATATTAATATAAACTCTGGGATATCAAGGATTTTATTACTTAAACAGCTCTAAAGTTTCTTGTAAAAAAACACTCACCTTGTAGAGTTTATCCTTCTGATACCAGACATCCTCCTCCTCCTCCTGCTGGGTAAATGTCTGGTCAAGATTAAGATCGTCGCGGGAACGTGATAGAATTTTTCGGCGCGACACCATCTTGTGTGCTGTTCTCGGGGTCTCTGTCCTCTGCAAAAACATTGAGATGAAGTCATAAAGGGTTGTGTGAATATTCGCGTCAATAAACCAAATACGTAATATTACAGATGTATATATGTATATGGTATATTCAGGGAGATCTGAGACCGGGCCGCCGCATAACGGTAAAAGAACAGCAAACACATCAAAACTCCTCACATGTTGTGCTGACAGGCGGCTGTCCCGGAAAAAAAACCCAAATCCAAACCCAAACCCCAAAAATTGCAAAGCAAACACCATTATGGCATCCCTGGTGTCGAGTTCAACGCACCTTTTGCTTATTTCCCTGGGATACTTATTGTTTATGACCTGGACTCCCTTTTTACCAGTCATCCCGCCTGCAGAGAGGCCTTAAAATGCTGAAAACCAATGCAGCCTGCCTTCCTGTATTCCTCGTTCTGGTCTCTATGTGCCAAAACCCCAAGAACTTGTGTTCTTTTATATGTAAAACATGCAATTTTTATTGATATTGCTTGTTATGACGATCAGGTTGTGCGAGCTACGCATCGCAGATGGGGGAATCGAGATCCCGCCGAAGGTATTTAGGCTGTGAATCAGCCAGACCCCGTGAGAGATACCATCCAAGACACGTTGACAACGGGCCCAATAAAAGTAAATAATGAAGAAATCACCTGTAAGTTAAAGGGGGGAAATAACAGCTAAAGGTTGAGGTGTGGAATACCCTTTTTTGAAATGTGATACCCTAGGTGTCAATCTATCAGCGGTTGTAAGTGATAGGTTGATTAGTAATATCGGTTATAGATATATTGCCATTATGAAGTAAATAACTATGAGTTATAGGAGTTCAATTTCTTGTTTACTGTTCACTGACAAATAATAATAATAAAAGACGGAACTGTGTTCAAGTAAAAATAAAAAATTTATTTTTAGTTTGGGTTGAAATATTATATTTATAATAATAATAACATACAGAATTGTTTATATATCCCCCTCATTATTGTGTAGAGCTTACACATTCATTATTTTTTCCATTAGCTTTCTATTGTTTCAAGCTCTTAACGCTTTTTAAACGTATTTACCCCTCAGCTGTTAGAGTATTTCGATTGAAGTCTTTGTTTTTTCACGGCTCGGTTTGTCAAGTTGATGAAAAAACGCTGGTTGCATAATAAGCATCTATGGGGGATCGGGGAATCGGGGGCTTGGGGACTTGGGGCTTTCAGGGGTTACGAAGCGTGTAGCGGCAAGAAAGTAATCTCTCTCCCGCTCTGAGCCCTGCCGCTGGCTCTTTCTATCTTTCTCCATGCAAATGTGCGAGGTTCGCTAACCTGTTGTCACACATTTTTAGCTGTCTTCGTTATTAGTCTCTATAATTGTGGGGCCTTTTCTGTTGTTGTGGGTTTCTGCTTTCTTTTTGCAGAAACTGTGCGAATGAATGACTGATCGACAGCTATATTGGCTGACAGACGGACTGCCTGCCGGAATCTCTATCCATCTGTTCGGATGCTGCAAGGGCTGGCCATAAATATTCATCGCCTTTTTGCTTTTGCACAATCTTGGCTGGAAATGCCGACAATATTGTCAACGATCGACGCCATTTTTTCGCCAGCTACAAAAGTCTATATGTATCTTGCAGATTGCAATCGCATAACAAATGTTGTCGCTGCTGCAGCCCGATTTATGCAACAAAAGCCGTTAAATTGTACAAGTCTCTGGTGTCTCAGTATCTGGCAGTTTATTGAGCTGCATTTTCTTTTGTACACACACACACACACAAGTCGTGGTGCTATGCCAGCCTAAAGTATTGTTATTTATGGCCAACAAAAGGCCACTGTCTGGGACACAAAAAACAAGCCCAGAAATCGCTGCTGCTATATAGAACGAATATATAGTACATATAGTCCGGACAAAAGCTCTTCAGGCCGGGCACGTACATTCAGCAGACGTGTTCTAGTTTGGCTTTCGAGGCGAGTAATTACGTGAATTGCATTCTGAGTGTCATTTATGGTCTCAGAGATTAACTGTATGATCCTCACGGATATGCCTGTCTACGATATAGTTTTAGGTGCAACTTGTTTTTAGACATAAAGGTTAACAGAGGAGGAAGTTCTTAAGGGGAATTTATTCAATTTTATATGTAATATAATGCAAAATAGGACTTGCTTCTGTTTCCATTTCAACAAATTAGTTTTCAATTCAAATATTTGTATACCCTTGCAGGGTATTATAATTTTAGTCAGAAAGAAATTGTAGTACCGTGAAAAATTTAAAATAAAGTTCAAATATTCCTTTTAAAAATCTTAAAGCAACCTCTTTTTTCTGAAATAAAAACTTGTACACCTCAAGAATGCACTTTTCTTCCCCAAAATCGCAGGTCTCACGCGGTTACACTTTTAACCAATTACCGGATAAAAAATCGTAAAAAATCAAGCAGAAGAAAGCAGCAATTACAAGGCATTCTTTTATGGGCCACGTCAAATTAAAACACTTAAACGGCATCTCTCCCAGTCGGTCTGTCGGCGTTCTCGGAACAATTCTTGCCAAATAACGCTGACAGACCAAGAAAGCTGAGTTAAGTTCCTTTATGCGACGGACAATTATCGGCCCACAGCGACGAGCTGAGGCTGAGGCTGCAGCTGGCGGAGCCGGTCGTCGAGTGGTGGCCAAGTGGTGCTCGAATATCCTGCACACTCACAGCCTGCGGATAGCCTGTTTTCGTTGCTGGACTTTGGTAAACAGAACGGAACGGTGGATGCCACTTGATGCCATAAAATAAAGTCATCATGTCTGTGTATTATTATTATTTTTCCCCTTTAGCGGTCGCTGTATGTAGCTGTGTGTGCGTGTTGACTTTGCTGATTTGGCTGCATGATAATTTCCCTGATCTTTTACAGTTAGCGATTCGGCGCGAGCCTCAGGAATTGGGAAAATTTGAGCGTCCATTGGCAAATTTTTTCAGTCATCAGCATTCACTTTTCACTTGAAAATAATACATTTTTTCCTTCCTCGCACACGCAGCAATGTGCAGCAACTTTCACAAACAAACAAAAAATGAATAAAAATCGGCAGCAGCCAGGGCAAGACCTGGCATAAGCTATTTCAAATCATTTAAATACGGCCAATTGATGATTATTTCTTAATACCATCCAGCCAAGTTCAATGCGAATGCCAATCGAAGTCGGATTTAAATTTCAGATTCGTTGAACTTTCACAATTGTCCACAATGCGAAACGATATTCAATTATAAGCAGACATTTTCCGCTTAAATATATCCGATCCGTTGGGTTCAATAACTCCCCTGCCCGATTGACATTTAGCCGGCGAATCGCATTCGAAAGCAAAATATACAATAATTTTCGGTGCCAATATTTGGATTTGGAAAAATATGTGTTGAAAATAACAATAATAAATCGGTTTGTTTACTTATTATAGAGTTCAATAATCATTATACTGCCGACTCTATTAGTGTCTTTAATTCCCACAACAAAGGTGGCTTCTTCTTCTGAGATTTTTGTGTTCAACCGATGACATTGACTCGCTGCCCACACACAGTCGGCAATATTCCAAAAAGATGACGCCATTTGCCTAAAGTCACTGATTCTCGTAGATGGTGTGCTTGTATTTATCATGTAGGCTAAAAATATATGTGAATATTTAATTGATAAGAGTGATTCATAGACTGATGGGGGATTTATGCATTAGTTGGAGGTTTTTATTTTAATTTAATAAACTACGTATTTATTTAAGAATTTGTAACTAATTTGTGATTTGCTCTTTAATAACATGTATTATATTGGTTTTTCTATTATTCTAATAGACAATGAGCTCTTTTTGATTACAAAACTTGTAAAACTGATCAAATTTGTAAAAAATATTTAATTTAACGTGGCGGAAACGGCACAGGATAATGTTGCAAGACACATGCTGTTAGAAACATGTTGCACAATTCCCAATTATGCTCCAGAAAGGTATATATTCTATTAATATTTAAAATATTAAATATAAAACCCCATCATGTATAAATATAACAAGAAAACTAGTTACTTTATGTGAGAAGATGTACCGAGGAATTTTCCCCAACATTAATCACCGATGGGTCGGCAGTACAAGTTTATGATTGACAAGCGGAAAACTCGTTTCACGAAACTTTCTAAAGAACTTTCCTCCGACTGGGGGCTAGGCAGGGAAATATATGCATATTTTAATGACAACATTCGCTGCATATTCAACTACCGACAACGACGGGGCACTTTATGAATGAAAGTCAACGTCATGAATTATTGTAGTTTTACGAGGGGAAAGAGCGACGCTACACGACGCGACACGACGCTGGGCAATCAATAAAGAATTTTGATGATGACAATCGCTTTGAGCGCGGTGAGTGAACGCTAGTTGCATATTAATTGAATCGGCGAATGTAAATGATTCTAATGCAATTGCACCTGGGCCTAGAGAGCTGGAGATGGAGATGGGGCTGGGAGGAGGCGTCACACACTCACAGAGTGTGTGTGCCTTGTCAAGAGGTCGTTAGCAGCTATTTTACGGTGTTCGAGACGAGACTCTGGAGTGCAAATAGTTTGCAGGTCGTTAAACCCGTCGCTGATTGCTGATTGCATTGTTCGAGCCGGGTTCAAACTGCAGCAAGTGCGTCACGAGACTTCAAATATTAGCTGTGAGCTTTGTAGTAAAAACAACAGCATCTGTAGTAGCTTGTTTATGCATAATTTTCCTGTCTCTAAACTTGCAAATTCATTTGGCCAATTTGGCTGTTAAGGTCAGACATGATGAGTTTGTTTTCGTCTCTTGTTTTTTTCTTCTTCGTTTTAGCTAGAAAGTATTTTTGGCACTCTTAATGGATTCATTATGTAACCAGAAACTACATGAAAGTTGCCAGAGAGCTAATGAAGCGGGTTGCTGGACAAAAACATTTGATACTTTCGCAGATAACCAAAGAAGATGAGCCTAGAGATGCCAGTTAAGAATGCTCGCGGAGCCAGGGCCACCACATGATTGATTGGCCGACAACAGAATAGCCCATAACGAAATTGCTTTCACAGGGGTCAAGCGAAGAAGTGTTCCCCAAAGTCTCACAAGAAAAAAGCGATACATGTGGCCATTGATTTGTGGCCAAATTAAATTAAGCAGTCATTGACTTGTGAGGAAAGGAGAAAAATAAGGGGGAAGAAAGATAGAAAGATAGTAAGAAATCTCCAGCCGGCCATTTGATAGTTGTCGGAATAATGGCCAACTGCTGGGAAGCCTTCAACGTGGTCTGGTAATCCGTTTAATTTTGTGCTGAGAACATGTCTTTAGGTCGATATACAAATTATCGATTTGTTGTCGAAGTGATCAGTGTGATGTGGTAATACTTAAAGTTAACAGAGGCTCTAATTGGAAGGTGTGAAATGTGTTGAGGTAGTAAACTAACACGCACACATTTGGGGCTTGAATTTGAGATTATTACGTCTATATATAAGAGATTGTGGCTAAGAAATACCCAGTTTGCTTTCTATTTCTGTGTTATGTTTAAGTAAATAAATGCTGAGTTACAGTACGCCTAACTTCCTTCCTTTCTTCGGTGATGGGCTGTGCTCCTGTCACTTTCCCTTCGCCACTACCCACTAGATCGTGGACCCTTGAAATTAAAATGGGATCTCAGATTCAGTGGCGTGGGCGAGGGAGCGTCTGCCGGAGCTGATCATATTTTCCTAACACTTGTCTGCGGTCGGCAGCCTGCATTGTCTGCAAATGCTTCAATTTGCATAACGTGAAAGTGGCGTGTAGTCGGCGGCGTCTTCGCTGAATTCGGAACTCGAGACGCTATGGTTCAGTTCCTCGTTTGGGGTTAAGGTTTTCATTATGTGCGCGCGAAGCAAATTATGCAAAAATTGCTCGCATCGGGAAGCTAATAATGCGAAATCCGAGGCATTTAACATCAAATCGTATTGCGGAACTGGCATTTAACACCTGAGCGCATCGGCAGCGGCAACGGCATCGCATCATGATCCAATCATCAACGGTAACAGGTAGAAAAAACCTAGCGATGGATACCACCATCACCATCACCATCACCGACAGGTTGTGCATTTCGATTTCGCAAATAAAATACGAGTAGTAAATATTTCCCATGGCACGCAGCAATTATTAAACCCAAAATATGTTAAATCATATATATCTGTATATATGAATATTTGTGTCTGCCGTGCGCGCGCATCTATAAGATACTTTTCAAAGTCATGTAACTGTCAGCGCTTTGCGCAATCCCCCCGAAAAACAAACGGACGAATGGCTGAATGGTTGGATGGATGGATGGAATAGATGTAGATGTGGATGGAAAAATTAACATTTCAATTTTTTTTTTCGTTGGTTTTTTGGTAGATCTTCGAATGTCTCCGCGGCCGGTTTTGATTGATTTTCGTTGCTAATGCACTTTCAAAATGTAAATTTACAAATTGCTTGACACCTTTTCAAAGCCTCTTGGGGGCATTAAATCAAGTGACTTGAGGCAACAAAGGAAAAACGTAACTGGGGAAAATGGTAGAGCAATAAATCTTTCAACGAACTTTATAAAAATCTTGCATATGCTAGATATAAAGCTGTAACTATGTAAAATATTATTTAACCTGTAATATACTGGTATTTCTCAATTATTTTGAAGATAGCTAAATTTATTATAGCCCGAAATGTAATGTACAAACCATAATCATATTTCCTAATAATAAAATAGTAATAAAACCGAGGAGGTTTAATACCATTTTACAAGCTTCCATGAACGTTTAAAATTTAATGGATAAAATATAATTACGCATTTCCTGGTTTAAAAAGTAACATCTCCTCTATTTTAAATTCCAATAAAAGCTATAAATATATATATAAAACTACATTACAGTATAAATATAAAACTACAGTAAACATAAAACCATAAGTTGAATGTTTATGTTTTCGCCCATTTTCCTAGTAAACTTATTTAACAAAACTAAAAAAAAAACCAAAAAGGCTTAAAAACCTATAAATAAAGGTAATACAAAAATGGAAAATATGATTAAAACTTCCATACTTTCTGTCGTATTGAATTATTTTCAAAATGCAATGGCGAAAAAGCCAACAAAAAATGTCATAAATCTCCATATATGATCAGAAATATCATAAATATGAAGCTGCAGGCAAAATGAAAAGCACTGCGTAAAAAAGTAGTATTTTCCGCGATTTTCACCATAACTTATTTCCAATCCCACAAATTAGTTTTGCTTTTGATCAACGCAAGACAACGTAAATCCCATGAAAAACGAGTTGACACTTTCATTAAAACGTAGCGAATTTTTTCCGCATTTTCGCGTTACGTTCCAACTTGCCCTGACCAAAAGCGAGGTCCGTGCAACAATTTGCTGGCCAAAAAAGCAAAAAAATACAGGCTACAACTTCAACTAGAGTGAAAAGCAGAAACAGAAAAAAAAACACAACAAAAAAACAAGAAAAACACAAAAAACAAAACATGAAATTCAACAACACACGAAAAAAAGAAGACTGCAACTGTCGGGCTGCTTCTGCTTTCGTTTTCGCCTGCACGCTTCAACTGCTCCAAAACGCTTCCAGGGAGCGAAAGAGAGGACCAGCTACGATCAGAAAGAGATGGATAGATACAACCCGAAAGAGAGCTGTGTAAACGAAGCAATTTGAGGCTGAAGCTGAAGCTATGACAGCCCGCCGTTGCACTAAATTTTCCACAATCGAGTGAGTTTGAAACCGAAACCGAAAACTGTAAACGAAACTGAAACTGATTTCTTTTAGTAACAAAAACGAAAAAAGAAAAGAAAAGAAAGAGAGCTACACCAAGAAAAAGTATCAACTAGTTTGTACTTGAAAGACCTCAGATTTCTAAGCCGGAAATTGAGGTTACTTTAGACATTTCCTGACTCATTTGGTTTCTAAGATTTAATGGTAGAAATTGAATATTGTTTTTACAATATTTACCTATTAATTCCCATTCAAACTACCTTTTCTTCCTGTGCACTTGTGTTACGTTGGCCATCATTAGTTGGCTCAATAATGACAAAATTTCTCTCTCTCACTCAGCGCCTCTGTCTCCATCTCTTTTCTCCTGCCTTCATTTAGTGCTTATCAAATGCTTGCAATCAAAAAATCATCCCGGTTTTCACTTTCCCAGTTCATATAGTTGGCTGAGAGCATCGTAATGATATTTGATAATGATAATGACTATAGTAATGAAGCCGGGGCAGCGGAAGTTTGTGTGTAACAATCAGAAAGATCATAATATTTGTGTTGAAGCGCTTTGTTCGCCTGATTGAGTCAGCTATCGGCCCACAGAAAACGCTACAGAAATTGTATTTAAAATGCAATTTATACGCCGCAGAGCCAACAATGGGCCGAAATAATGTTTTAATAAAGATGCCTTTGTCTGGTGGCGGGGCGTTAAAGGCCATCAACGCGGCATCTCTCTCTATATATACATAGGTATCTATCTATACGCTGCTATCTTGTATCTGGGGATCTTATATCTGAGTCTCTGTGTATCTGTCTATCTGGCTAATCGTCGAACAGCAGCCGCCACACGTGCCTGGGCATCAAACCTAATGTCTCTTTCACACTTTGCTGGCGCCAGCCACCACATCAGCGGTTTAATTAACTCTCAGGCCAGCGAATGCACGCACTCTTGAAAGTATTGTTTTATTGGGGGTCTTTGAAGGTGTGGACTCGTCATAGAGAATGTACAACCAAGGTGGGATAAATATCTCTATCTTCTGGAAATATTTGTATATAAAAACATGTATAAATTCTTATTGCTATTTTCTTAGCCCGCACTGTATGCTCGAAACCCTGCATAAGATTAACCCATTTTCCCACTAATGAACGGTTCCCATTTGAAGTGGGAATGGCTTGGAATTAAATAAAACGGTCGCCGGCCATTGACGGCTCATGAAATATGCGCGCAGCGTGAAAGGAAAAGAAATGGCCAGAAGCACAAAGAGAGTGAAAGAACGGTTAATCGGTCAAATGCAAATTCTCTACTATTGGAATTTTGGCCAAGACCGAAAATAGTTTGAGGCTAAAAGGCGTCTCAGCTGGAAGAGTTACTTAACGAATTTATTGCGCGACCTTTTTTCGGGTCTTTAGCTCCAGTCTCAGAGACTCTCGGACTCGAATTTGAACCCATTTGTTGGGAAAATGTAAATGAAGTCAACGTTGTCTGCCAACTGACTGACATTTCCCATTAGCTCTCTTGGCCAAGTTACAAGTATTGTCTGCAGAACCTGGCTGAACTTTTGCCCAGCACGGATTTCAGCACTTCTCTTCTCGAATTTGCTTCTTTTTTTTCTTATTTTGCCACCGCACTTTAGAGGTCTTTTCGACGATTGTTTACATTTATGGATGCATAATTGGGTGCCATGGAGCGGAGCTCCCCTGCCCCGGCGTTCGTCACTTGTATTTAAATTTTGCCCACTAATTGACTCCCACAAAAAAGAAGCTGAGCTGAGAGCTGAAGCTGCAGAGCTGATGTGATGAGAAGCTGTAGCCGAGTCTGTATCTGAATCTCAAGCTGTAACTGAAGCTAAGGCCGAAGCCCAATGAAACTGCAAACTCATGCCGACATCGACTTCCTTCCTCTGCCGCTCGGGCTCTTCTTCAGCTTCTTCATTCAGATATATACACCTCTGTATATGCACGTATATATGTCGGGGCAATTGTCGCAATCGGAATCGGAATGGCAACACCTACTGCACATTTTTTACTTGGCGCTGTTTTGGGCCGCCTCTCTTAATTATTAACTGCATTTGTTTTCGAAGGCGTGTTGGCAGACACAAACTCATCCATCTGCTCATACGCCAGGGTCATGTGGAAACTGAGAAAAAATGACTTTTAAATAAGGTAATTTAAGTAAATTTAGAAAAAACAAATTAGAAAATTCAAAATATTTTTAAAAGAATCGTTTTATATAAAAATCTTAAGAAGGCTGACTTTGAACTTGATTTATTTATTATAAAGAAGTTGAAAAAATGTTTACAAAAATTATAATAAGACTTCAAACTCGGGTTCCTAATATGTATATTATATTTATATTTGGAACTAATATTTTTGTTTAGTTTTCTAAGAATAATCCTATACATTTTAAACTTAATTATGGCTTAAAAATTAAGATTTAAAACATGGAAAATATATATCCATCTTTTTTAAGTTTTCTATAATTTTCAGGAAGTTCAAAATACAAATAAAATGTATTTATCCTACATTATGTTCTTATAAGCTGATTTTCAGTCATAAATAAATAAATTCCGTTTTATTTTGACGACAATTTTCTTCAGTGCATACAACAAACAAAAAAGAGTCAACATTTTAAAGACTGAAAGACAGGTAAAGTCAAAGAGATATATAACTCAAATTAGCTTTACATTCAGATGAATCTGTTTAAAATTCGAATTTAAATAACTCAATAGTCAAGAGCAACCAGAATAAGCTGCTTTTAGCTCCATGAAGACATGTTTTGCTCAGTGTTTTTCTCAAAGAAAACATGCTGGTTAAAAAATACAGAAACTCGGTAATTTGACATTGTGCTGCTAATTCAGCACTAATCGTTCGAGGAACTCTTTACGAAACCCACCATCAAAAAACTGCCCAAATTGTATGATAATATTTAAATGCGAATACGCAATCCGAAAATTAAAGTCCAAAAATCCAAAATCAGAAGAAACAGAAACAAAAAACAGCCCAGCCAGCCAACAAAGAGAGATGTTGTCAACCTTGAGAGCGGCTTGTAGTTGGAGCTCCGGCTCCAGCTTCAGCTTCAGCACCGTTTTGTGTTCGCATTTAAATGAAAATGAAACTGAAGTGTAGCAAAGGCAACACGCCAAACTAACAGCAAACAACAAACAAACAAAACAGGCAAAGAGCCGTAGAAACTATAGAAAAAGACGCGTAAGCAGGAAGTCGGGCGGCAAAACAGTTAGAGAAAAAAGTGTGATTATGAATGGACACTTGGGGTCGGTGTTTCCAGGAAGACAGCAGGTGTTTAGGGTTTTCTCTAGGGTTTCTCTTGTTTCTCTGTATATTTTTAATGCATTTTTTTTTTGTAGTTTTTTTTTCTGCTTCTTTGCATGCGTGTCTCTTGGCCTCCCAACTCACCTTTCTGCTCAATTACTTTTGTTTTTGCTGCTGCCGCTGCCTCTGCTGCTGCTGCTGCTGCAGTTGTTGGTGTTGCTGTTGCCGCCGCTCTTACTGTTGTTGTTGTGTCGAAACTGTTGCAAAATTGCTGATATTTTCCCAATGATTACGTATTCGCAGGCCCGACGACAGAGAGCTGCGTTCGAGGAAAAGTGTTTGCCCCTAACTGTTGTTATATCTCTCTCTGGCTTTTAATTTTTTTACTTTACTTTTCTTTATACTTTATATGTGCTGTAACAATGATTTTCTATTATTATTTATATTGATTTTGTAATTGGCTTTGTGTTACAATTACAATTCCTTTCGCGTTGCGTCTCCGGCAGCTGCTCTTTTCACTTTATTAATTTCACTTTTTCGGCCTTGTTGTTGCTGTGTCGGCGAGTGGGAAACGAGTTTACAATAATTTTAATATTTAATTTGGCATTTTAATTTTGACATCGAGAAGCGAACGCACGGCAGCGAAAGCAATTTGGCGAAACAGTATATTTATGCGTCTATTAAACTCGGTGGCCCCAGCACACACACAAATTTCTAATTCCCCAAAAAAGAAATTAATTAAATCAAAATTGTTGCTATCTCGGGCATCATTTTATGAACGCACTTCGAATTGCATAACGACGACGACGATGACGACTGCGCACACAAAAATTCGTGATGATCAACGCTGAACTCTTACTCTTTTCTCGAAAAAGAGATTTTAGTTTTGTGTTTTCTTTGCCTTTTAGTTGTTGTTATTGTATATTTTTTTTAGAGACTGGGTTTTTCTTGTATTTTCCTGCCGGACTGCCGACGTTCCAGCGAACCAAACGCACTCGACGACTTTCGCGACTCGACTGAAGACTCAAGAGCAGAGCTGGGCTTCGGCAGCGACAGCGACAGCGCAGCTGGTTGAGGCAGCGACGCCAGCAGAGAGCAGAGCAGAGCTTACCTGGCGGCCTTACCTTACCCTACCTTACTTCGCCTTGCTTCGTACGGTAAGTTCGGTTACGTTCGGTATTTCTTGGGCGCTTTTTTTTGTGCTGTTTCGTCGCCTTGTCGCCTCATGGCTAAGTTGGCTTAATAGCATTTAGCGTGTCCAAAGCTTGGCCTAAAGCTTTTGCTAGCCAAAGAGTTCGGGCCATGATCTCTCTTTTGGCTGACTCTTTTAAGAGAGCTTCCCCCTCTCTAGGCAAGTGCAATGGTCAAGGGAACCTAGCTCTCAGACGCAGTTCGTTGCCTAAGTCTTTTGTTTTTCGAGCTTCTTCGATCAGAATCATTTACATGCGCCGGCCATCAATCTTTTAGCCTCTTTCTCTACCGCTTTCTACGCCTTAATTACATCATCAGCATATTTCTTTTTGGCATTTTTGTTTGAAATTTTTGGGCAGCCAATTAATTTGGTTTTATTTATCATTTCAATACTTGAAAACCGCCGCCGAGAGACGCTGCGATGAGTTGTTACGGCCTAACGGTACGCGGCTTTATTTTTATTTATTTTTAGCCGCGATGCTCTCTGCCTGTTCTAATGGCATTCTGAAGGTCAGTCGAAATGTCAAACTACCTGCCGCGCATGGTTACGCCCGCAGATCTCTGGAATTTATGAGACAGGCAATTAAAAATCTGCATTTAAGACAGATAAATGTGGCGTAGCTCCCAGTGCAACAAGTGCATGAGTGCAGCTCAAGAACTTGTCTGCGGGGTTAACCCGTTTTGCGGGCAGAAATTAAATTGTAAGAAAAACTTTGAAAGACACGAGGCCAATTGCACTAGTTTTATGAGATTGAAATGTAATCACTTGGCTGGGGAGGAAAAGAAACTGACTTTTGTAACTTACATTTTTAATACCCTAAGCTTACTTTATATTACATAATAATGCACAGTTAAAATTCTACTCCTTATGGCTCATATAAAGGTAGTTTATAAACCGATTTAATTTGAACAAATTAAGTTAGCTTAATCTTACTCAAATTTATTCTCTCATAAACCAAATGTTATGCACACAATGCCTCAGTTTTTTACTGTTTTGTTGACTGAGCTTAAAATCTTAATTTTGTGACCACTAATTTCCTATTTATTGCATGCGAAACATACAGTTGAGATATACAACCTGCAAGTGTATACATATATCCCAAATAAAGATAGCCAAGCTGGCTGGCTGCTGCTGCTGCTGATGATCATGATGATGATACACAGCCAAAGCAACAATGCTGGGAATGCTGTCTAGAAATTCGCAGCGCGTAAAATTATGAATTCAAGCCGTAGTTCGTTGCCTAAGTCTTTTGTTTTGACTCAACTGCGCGCTTCTTCTTACGCTTGTTTATCGATAAGAGCAGCGAGAACAAGAGTTCGTTCGTTTTATTTGTCTAAACAAACATGACTTCATTTCGTGGCAAACTAATGACACAGCTTGTACGGCCGAAGTTTTGACTGCTGTCATATAAACATATCGCTTGGGTGCTAATTACCAGCAGAAGCAACAATAGAGTGGTAGCCGAGTAGCCAACAATCAAGTTTAATTGATGCCATTATCAAATTATGAGCATTTCCAAGTGCGTCCGAGGAGAAGTCCCACCATGCCGTCATAAATGCTGATGAAATTGCCATGTGGGGGCGTATGGCTGTCGCTATGCATACTCGTATATATAGCTTAACTGGCAGTTTTCCCCCGTTATTGCCCATGTTAATATGCAGGCCGCAAGGTCTCGACTTCACTTTGCACTTGCTACACTTTGGTAATCCGTATTCAATTGGCCCGGACAGCTCTGGCATCGGAAATCGCGGAATGTCGGGGCGGGGGATTGCATAACATTCCGCACAACACACAACATGTACACACACCGGGCACCAATCAATTGGTCGCGTTAATGAAAAGTGAAAGACCAAAGTGAAAGACACACGAAATAGGGGCCGCGCCACAAACCGAAAATAAGGGAGAACCGAATCCACAGGTGCTGTTATCGTTATTATTTTTATTGAGACTCAATTAAAGTCAAGTTCAAATGGCAGCCGCACCTCTCGGCGGGTAATTAAAAAGCCTGTGTTTGTTGTGTGTGCTGTGTGTGCGCTGGGCCTCCTCCGATCGAGCGTTGCCAATTTGCTAACCCGAATCGGAACGCCTTGGGGTCAACACACATAGTTTAATTTTTTAATTTTTTGCCACCATATGGGGGTGCCGCCCGCCTGCTCTTCACAGTTAGTTACTGGGCTAAGCTCCTCCGGAGCCTTGACAAACACAGGCCACAACCGCGAATCGAAAACAAAACGATGAGAAAGAAAAGCAAAGCACACGCACAAAGTTCAAGTCCAACTGGTGGCCAGTGAAGATGCGGAATATGGATATGGAGAGGAGCAAACAAAGATGCCAAAGAAACAAGAAATAATTACGGGTTCAAGTAATCAGTGGTATTTATGAATGCACCAAGAAAAAGATAAGTTTATAGAGGGAGGAGACTTATATAAAGGCTTTTGTTTGATTTTTATAACATAATTGGTTACATTATGATAAAGATTTATTTTGATTTTAATGGTATTTATATGTGTATTGAAGATTTAGAATAAGATACATTTAAAGATTTAAAATAAAATACATTTTCTAGGTTTCGGAAGACAACTTCAACTTTCAACTGACTTTGTTTAGCCTGGAAAATGTACCTATAAATTCAATGTAAGACAATGTTTTAATATTTGTTTATTTAATTTTTTATCGGATTTTAAGGATGCCATGTTGGTATATGCTACAGATTATTCAGATTTAAGAACGATTTACAATAAATACTTGACCAGAATGTAAGATTTAGGCTAGAAAGTAAGCGAGTTTTGTTATTTATCAGACATACAGTTTTATTTTCAAATTTTCTATCTTTAGTATACTTCAGTTTGAATACATTTTGATTCTTATAACTACATTATTTTCCTTAACAAAAATATTCTCATCTTCTTAGCAGCTCAAATAAATTGCATTGTCCAATTACCAAACAATAACAAGTACATATTCTTGGTATTAAACCCACAAAAAACCATTGTAAAGATGTACGAATAAGGGGTATCCCCCTAGTCTTTAGAATAAACGTGAAACCCAACAATTGTTGACTCATTCGCGGCTCATTCAGGCCCAGCTTGGCATAATCATTGAATTGGCAACAAAATTCCTTTATTCTTTTGGAGCAAAACAAACAGAAAACTTGAGAAACAAAACGGAAACAGTGGGCAATGGAAGCCATAGACCAGTTCTGCACACCACGAGGAGAGCTCCAAACCCGAACCCATGGAATCCAATCGAAATAATTCGAATTGAAATCAAATCGAAGTGGAGCTGAGTTCTTTTACGGCCATAAGTCGCTCGGCTCCAGATCATCGCAATCAATGTCGCCCGATCAGCGCCACTTGGTCGCCTATTGTCCAAAATCGGAGTAATATAAGTTGTGAATTGTGAATTACGAATTATGAACTTGACGCCAATGTGTCACACACTTGAACGCCACTCGAGCCGAATCAAATGTATCGAATGGAGGGAGTGTTGTTCGACTGTTTAGCTTAATTAAATCATTTAACGAAATGATTGTGCGCTATTTTGTACCTTTGCCGATGTCATTGGCTCTCTGTCCCAGGCGACCCCGACCCCCACTTCGACTCCGAGTCGGACTCCTCCAATGCGAAGGTTAGCCTCTAAGTGCTTTTTTATATCTCTCTCGCGGCGATTGCGCAACCTGGAACTGGAACCGGGAGTCAGAGCCACCATCTGGCCAGGCCAGGGGGGGCTCTGGATGTAGGTCAGTGCGATGCGACCGCTCTGAGCCTTCTGCCTTGTGTGGCCGCATCTTTTCCCCAGTGTCTTTCTCCCTGTGGCATGCCACAGGAAACGGGTTTCTGTGGCTTGCAAAAAAAAACCATAAAAAAATAAAACCTGAAAAGAGCCAAGACACAAAGTCACTTTCGCTTGCCGCGACCTTTGACAAGTTAGTGCAACTTGTACCACCAAGCATAACCGGTCAGCAGCGGCAGTTCTGAGTTGAGAGCTGAAATTGTGGCAAGAAGCGAATATTCTGGCGAGGAATATGACAGAGAACCTGTAATTACGAGCACTTATAAAACAATTAATTGTTTTAGAATTAAACAGGTCAAACCTGCTATTAAAAATATTAAACATTTTCCATAATAATTTAAAGCAGTTGTCTTTATTTGCTTATACTTATAACCATATATATTTTGGCTCTCATAAATTAATAAATTATATTAATTTGTGGGTCCAGAACTTGTTAGATTTCCAGAAATTCATAAATTTGTCAACAAGTCTGTTTATTAAATTTGTATTGTAATTGAATATTTTAGAAGCAAACCTCAATAACCTAAAAATTTATTGTTGACTAACAGCAAATACTTTGCAATGTGAAATTAAAACACTTTTAAACTCTTCTCCTCCCTTTAATGGCAATTTCTTTAACTTAATTTCACTTTCTTTAATTAATTGCTTTCGCTAGTCTTTGATGCTTTCAGTTTCTTTCGGTTTCTTACCCTATTCACTTGACGTTTTTTCTCTAATTTCTGTAATTGCAACGTCACTTTCTTGGCCATCTCGTGAGTTTAATTGATGTTTCTTTTTGTCCTTATCTTGATTTTGAAAACTTTAACTACTCCATTCAGACATTAAAGCCCAAAAGAATGTCGTTGTTCAGGTAGAGAAATGAATACATTAAAAAAGTTTTAATAAAACCAGAAAAGTGTCTCACTTGTTGTTCCCGGTGACGACTGGTCACAACCGGAGATCTGGTGATCTCTGGCTACTTACTGGCTGCCGAAAAGTGTGTTCAGTTCCTGCTACTGCTACTGATTTTGGACAGCAAAACCGAAAACAGAAACGGTTGACCCCTTAAAGCCATAGATAGATCTCTGTATATGTACGTACATTCCTATCTCAGATCAAAGCCCTGTCATGTGGCTGTGTGTGGAACTGCGTTTGGGGAATGATATCATGTAATTTGAGACAATGTGCCGTGAACCATTCATTATGTTAACCGCTGACAGCTGCGCCTTGTTAAGTGATATTCAATAGATTTAAGCCGCATTAGAGGTGGAGGGGACGCGGGGTTCAGAGACTGAGTGTGAGCGCGTGCTTTTTGGCCAGGATTGTTCCTGGGCCGAAATGGAATGCTCGCTTGCCTTTCACCTGCAGTGACGGCTGCTGCACTAATTGTTGCACAACTTCTGGAGGGGATCAGAGACCCCGGAGCCGAGAGTCAAGTGCTGGCACTCACATTTTGGCAGTGGGCGGGAATTACTTAGCCTTTTTTCCTTCCCCCTCTCGGGTGAACTAATTTCCATGGCATATACAAATAAATTACGGCCGAAATGACTCGCTGCCGCTATTGCTGCTGCCTTTTGTCCGGGAGTGAAAGGCGACTCTTGGCCGCGGCCATTACGAAATCCAGAGCGGGGAAATAACTCGGGCACTCGCCACAGAAAAGCAAGAAAAAAATTGGACCAACGGGCGCCTGCTACTACAAATTGTTATTGGAATTTTAACATTTGTGCGGGTGCCACATAGGCCACAAAAGCCGCCAATAAAAAGCCAAACAACAGACAATGGCCAACTGCAGCTGCAGTCCGGCAATCCACGATCCAATTTCTGAATTTCGAAGCCAATTAATTTGCCCATAATCGACCAAATATGGCTTTTAATAATAATTATGCACCGAGAGAGAGAGACTCCAAGGGAAACTCATTAGATGCCCCAGCAGCAGGTGCAGGACGGGCGAGGGGGCGGTCTGTAATTGAAGTTTTATCGATGAAATTACAGTCCCAACTCGATTGAATATATATGTATATATTTATGCCCAAGGATGGTTGATTGCGAGCCGTTGGTACTTCAGTTTTCTAGCTTTTCTAGCCTACGTTAAGGGGGGGAAATTAAACGTTTATTATTCAGTTTGTGTGATAATATGTGAGTAAACTATAATTTGTAGATTTTTGAGGTATGTAAGTAACTAATCAAGACTTCTCTATTTTTTCTGTTCCGTTTCTTAGTTTAATATGCATTCAAATATATTTTCAATAAAAGTAAATTAGTTAATCGACTTTCTTCTATTTAAATTCAAGGGCTTCATTGATGTCATGGACTTAAGTCTTCTCTTAAGCGTGTTTAAGAACCTTACTTAATTCATTCAAAATTTCCTGTCACATTCTTCTCGTACAAAGACTTCCCACTTACAAGCTTCACTGTACTGGCACTTGTGATACATTTACACAAACTAATCCGAAGACAATGGCCCCAGACCAAGTGCTGATAAATTCATTTGAATCTGTTTCTTAGCAGCCACGTATTTTTCTGTTTTTTGCCCAAGGTTATGTGTTGGAAATTATATGCCCCGGGTTGGGTTGGGCACTAGAGAGCAGTAGTTAACCAGCAGCTAAAAAACGGCTGAGAAGCAGGCGGGGATCGGTGACGGGGGCGGCCAGCAGATCAGCGAGCAGTAGGAGCCGACAGTTTGCTGATTGTCGGACGACGGACAACGGACGACCGAGTGCGATGGTGCAACATCGAGCGGCAGGCAGCGGCAGTTGCGGTTAATTTGCTTGTCATTGCCCAGTTGAGTGGTTGAGCAGCAGCAGTCTTAGCACCACTAGCATCACCAGCAGCCGTCTGCAGTCTGCGGTCTATTTGAATACAAATTTAATTTGAAACTGAGCTGGGCTGTTGGGCAGCTGCCCCGACTTCTTTGGACGTGCCGTAAATTAGCCCGCCGCAGCAGAAAACTCCTAACTGCGCCAGTTTTTGCCAGTAATTAGAAAGTAAATCCACATGGTTATGGCTGACCTTAGTGTAGGGCCAAAAGAGTCGACGAATGCACGAGGCTTTTCCGCCTCCTCGGACAATCAATTCATATCGAAAATCGAATTTAACCCGCTGACCCCTGGCTGAACTGTCGGTTCAAAGCCCCAAAGTCAAACAATTTTGTTTAATCAACTTTAGGCTTTTTTCGGGAGAGTATGTGGATTTTGTAGAGTGATTAAGTACCCTGAAATTATTCTATGAATATGAAATATTACAATCTGTTCATATTATAGTGTTTACTGCATTTAATCCCAATTGAATAAGTAAATTGCCAGTAAGAAAACATATCTTATTAATTTATAAAATTTTCTGTAAGGGTATTCTCCAATCCGGTCTCCTTATCGTTAAATTTATTGTTTAATTTCGTTTTTTTCCGACTTCCACTCTATTGTGTAGCCCCCAGAAATGGTTATGGCGAATTCAATTGAATGCTGATCGGGGGTTCGGTCGCGTCCAGTTCGGTTTAGTAAGAGCGGGACTTGTGGCTGGTCTATATATATCGGTATACATGTACATAATGTGCTGGCTATCGCCTTGTTCAGTTATTTTTGCGCAATTATAGACCCCTTAAAGAGACACAGCACAAAAGCATGTGCAAAAGTTGTCCGGCAGCTGACGGCAGGCAGCGGTAACAGCCCCTCTGCGCTGCGGTTTCTGTGGCAAAAACTTTTGCTTTCGCTTCTAAATCTGCTAACTGCTAACTGCTGTCTTGCTTGGCTGACTGGCTGGCTGGCTGGCTGTCTTTTTAGTGGTTACTGGCGGCTTACTGGTTAACAGCGATCGGCACTTGTGTCTGCTCCAATTTGCCACGCTTGATTTCGGCTCTGATTAGGCTTGGACCGGACGGGTTTGCTTAGATCCCAGCTAAATGGTCACCTAATTTATGTGCGGGATTGCGTAATCGGGGCCCGGATAGGCATGTGAAAATTTTGCCGACACAAAAATGCGTTAGCAGACGGTATGGCCGACAAATTTATACCGTCTGTCCGTCCGGTCCAAGGTTTTTCACTTGGGCGGTCTGTCTTTGTGACTTTCGGGCCCAAAAATGGCCATTGATGTGTTCATTTCACACAGCTTGATGGATGATTTGGATTAAATGAGAGAGAAATAAAGAGATTGGGGATTGAGATGAGCTGCGACTGATGGTTGCGCATTTTGCATCGCGTCGCGTTTATCGCTCAAGTCTTTTGTTTTCGAAGCAAGTTCGCTGCCTGAGTCTTTTGTCTGTGAGCAAGCAAATTGACTAATTAGAGCGACTTGCAGCACACTTCGCCATTTGTCGCTGCACACACTATTGGCCCCGGGTCCAGGGTCCTAATGAAGATAAATGGCCCGAGCGCTAGTTGCTATTTGAAATTAATCAAGTTTTAAGTGTATACAAGTTTAATTAATGCCGATAAAACGGGTCGCAGCAGCAACAGCAGCCGAAACCGAAACTGAAACCGAAAGCAGAGAATGAAGAGCTTGCTGACTTAAAGAGGAGAACCTGTGGTGGTCAGTCGGTAAACCCGTTTGTCACTCGACTCATAAATCACCGCAGGGCCTGACCTTGAAGTAACCGCTGAACTGCTCTCCGTAATCCATGGAATCTCGGCGTCTGAGAGTGTCCTGAAGAACTTCCCAGGAATTTGATTGTTCCTCCCGAGTGACTCGGTCTCGGACTCGGCTTTTGATTAATCGTCCGCTAATGTCACAGCCATGTGAAGTGGCCGCTGGCCAGTTCCAGCTGCATTCAGCTACCGTTGATCTCTTCGAGGAGGGCCCAGGGGCATGGGGCATGGGGAATGACAGCGTGGGCTGACATCGTCATCATGACCTGCCAGCATCAATGGACGTCAATTGGATGTGGCCTGTGGATGTGGCCAGCGAGTCACAACACAGTCGCTGGTTCCCCGTCGACCTGTCAGCCCGTGTCAACCCCGTGTCCGCTGGGTTTTGACGTGGATCGAGCTGCATCTCGCGGGGTCTGAGAAAAAGAGCTTGGGATTGGAACTAGTTCTTTCTAATGGTTAATTGATAGGAGTATGGCTTTATTTGATCTTGAACCCCAACTGATTACTAAATTTTCTGTTCTATTTATATAATTGTACAAGCTACAATTCTCTATTTTTAATTTTAGACATTACTAAGAAATAATAACAAAATGTAATTCTAAAGTTAATAAATATCCTCATTCTGATAACCTATTTTTATAAAAATCATTATAATGAATATCATAAGTTCTCAGTATCCTAATATCTTATGCTCTTCAAGACCTTGAATAATATTCAAAAATTAAAATAATAACTAAGAAAACATAATACTAAACCCAAAATTAAATATTGAAATACCTTATCTTGAAATCTAACTAATAAAACAGATAAACCTTCGACTGAGAAACCCGGTCGTGTGCCATAAACCATGCAGCTAAGTTCAAGGCATATCAGACGGCGCTCCAAGCAGAGCTATGCATAATCGGAAAAATCGGACTATAATCTGCATATCTCTGCGACAGCAACACTGTAATAAAATCGCGTAAGGGGCGGCGATTAATTGCTGCCGCACTCGCCTTTGTTTTGGCATTTAATTAGCGATCTCAGCCGGGGCGAAATTACAGCGCATACAAATTCTTAGCCGACTTTGAGTCGCTGTCGTTTTAGCCGTTGCTGTTGCTGGCATGTGCATTGCAAAATAGCATAAAAAAAGCTTGAAAAAAAAACGACAAATTAATATCAAATCGATAATGTTAAGGCCCCAAGCTAAAAATCAGAAAACCAAAAGGCGAAACAGGTAAAACGAGCTGCGCTCAAAAGTAGCAAAGTGAATTGGTCTAGAGCGAAAAAGCGGCAACGGGAACTAAAGCTCAAAGTTGCTCGCGAAGCCCTCTCTGCATATCGCATTTATCATTCTCTTTTGCTCTCTCTCTCTTTTGCATCTGTTTATCAAACAATTCTCCTTGCGAGGAGACGTCTCCCCCGGAGCTTTCCTTCACGGTCAACTGATCCTCTCAAATTAAGGAGCACACGTTCAACAGGAGACTCACATTCTCCACCCACATCACCCGTATTTGTGCCAAATTGAAGGAGGCGGCTCGTCGTCTTAACTGGCTTACATACCCATCCTCGAAGATCAGTCTGAGAAACAAGAGACAAATTTACATGGCTATTCTCGCCCCAATTTAGCATTATGGGCTAGCCATCTATGGAATCGCTGCTGCAATCCTCCTAAATAAGATCAAAGTACTTCAGAGCAAATTTCTATGACGAAATACCGGGTTCAAATGGTATTTGTGGAAATGAAGTTAGAAATCCCCTTTGTGGGAGACGTTCTTATCAAGATGGCAGTCTTTCATAGAGCAAGGCTCAGATACAAGGAGCACGCGACTGGTCACTTCTAGGAAATAACTCCGGAGATTTACTGTTGGGCAGCTGCAGTTCCGTAGACTATTGTAAATGTCTGCGAAAGTGAGAGTGAGAGAGAGCTTTTGTGGCAGTCAGGCTCTCTTAAGCCGTCGCGCTCTGTGTAATATTTTTTTTAATTGCTGCATTCCGAAATTAACGGTCGACTTTGGGATTTTAGCATTGCATAGTTATAGGCGGGCTTTAATTTTGGGCTTAAGGAAAAAATAAAGTTTAAGTCGCTTAAGGAATGATTTAATTTGATTATTAAAATAATTTTTAAAAAATGGTTCAAATAATTATAAAATAAACCATAAATACTACAAATTATATATTTTTTAAGTTAAGTTATGAAAATACGCGAAAAAGCTTAGGAAATGTTTGTAAAGTTAGTGAAATGAAAAATCTATTTTAATTTTTAAAGCTCTTTGTTTTTAAATACTTATGTGTACTTAGCAAAACAGTAAACTTCAATAAACATTACAACGTTAAATAATAACAATTCACAAAATATTTGAAATAATAATTAATAATTCATGAAAAATGTCAAAACAAGAACAAGATGCTTAAAACTTGATCCCTGATCTGTCACTCGACAGCATCTTTATTTTCTTGCCTTTAACGACAGCCACTTTACACTGATTTCTCTCACGATAAATTCAAGATTATTTTTTTTTAACGATTGGCCTGGAATCACTTCTCAGACTCAGACTCAGTTTCATCCTCAGAATCTCGTGGGCAGTCCACTCTCAAGATCCGGCGCTGCCCTCCATTTCGCTTTCGATGCTGCTCCTCCGCGAATCATCAGCAGAATCGCTTTCTAAGATCGGCCAAGAATATCGGACTCAGGCAGAAATCGAAAGAAAAATCAATAAAACTGGGAAGTGTGTCAGATTATATTTTTAAAAACAGAGGAGGGCATTTAGGAACGATTCAATTAGCTCATGACCCGCATTTAAGGCCCACTGGCTGTGTAAACACATGTTCTTGCAACTGATTTACAAATTTACGATTACTGTCGATTTTGTTGTTTTTGACCAAGTTTTTATGTATTTTTTTTTTCGTATTGCAACAGCAAAGTGTAGAGCTGCCACCAAGTGGAACAAAAGGAATTCAATGGCAGAAAAAAAAAGAAAAAGGAAAAACCGAAAAAAGAATGGAATCTCGGAATTGCATTTGGTTAGTCATGCGCGAAATAATGGAATAGCTACAACAGCCCCATATATACACAAAGGTAGGTGTATATACAAATATATATCAGAAATAATAATAATTACTGTTCGTTCAAGTTGCTCGCTTTTGTGTTGCACCAAAGAAAACAAGTTGTCCAAGTCGCAGCCTGGCCCGATGTTTCTATGTATATCTGCCTTTGTGCGATCTCTCGGTGCACTGTTTTGGCCCCTTCGTTGTTAATAATGGTTTAATTTTTCATATTTCATTGTTTAGCTTCAGCTTGCTGGCCGATTCTGTAATAAATAAATGGTCGCCAAGTAATATGTTTAAAGAATGATTTATTATTGTGGGG
>JAEIHY010016476.1:0-15873 GCA_018904565.1 Drosophila tsacasi
AACAAAACTCTAGAAACTAACTATCGATGGTTCACATTTAAAACCGCTTCTAATTGATTGACACATTTTTTATAGTAATATCATTGTTTCTGTGTAGTTTTCTTTGCCGTCTTGCAAGTCCCTATTCCCTGTTCCATCCGAATCCCAATTCCAATCCCAATCGCCGCCAGTCGTTGTCTCTGTTTTCCAACTGTGTTCTGGTGTTGTGTCCCCCATAGTAAGTTTTCAGGTCTACATACAGATCCAGGTCTTGTTCTGTTCAGGCTGTCTTTGTTTGGAGCTGCTCCCCCCTGTTCCTTTGCGGAGAGAGAGCAAGTCAAGAACGCGGCGCATCCTTGCAGCTATTTTGCATACCAGACCTCGGCCCTTGCCCCTCGGCCAGTCCCTGGTGCCGCGAAATCAGTCAGCCATGCGGCTTCCGAAGACCAGGGCCAAGTCGAAGACGACGACGACGACGACGATGCTATCCCTACGATAAGAAATTAAATTAACGAGATATGTCAACGATGAATTCATTGCCATGGCTTAAGCGCAAATGCCGCCATTCCGGACGGGGCCCCGGCTGCCTGCCTTTGTCTCCATCCTCGGCTTGTCCTTCGCTTTGCATTTTATTCCAAGCGGTCCACTGGTCCAGCCGTCCAGCGGTCCAGCGGCCCAGCGATTAGCCTCGCTTTTTGGCATTCGCATTGAGCTTAGACCCACATGTGGACATTCAGTCAGTCAGGGTACAGGGCACAGGTAGCAGAGGTAGCAGAGGTGGCAGAGAGAGCAGAGGGTCTGTGCATCCCTTTTACTGCTTCTGCTTTCTGCTCCTTTCAATGTCAACGTCGTCGGCAGCCTGGCAGCCTTGCTTGCCCGCGCTCCTGCTGCCATTCTTCAATATAATGACATCACAAAAGCCTGAGGAATCAGCAGTGAGGCAGGAGCAAGGATGGGGCCACGATTTTAATCACATTTCTTTTGAATTAGATGCGAACTTTTAGCCCCTTTTCATGAGTCAATCACTTGGGCCAGAGGCTTGCCTCAGCCTCGGTACCTCTGTTGACTTTTCTGTGGCTTTGCATACCCCCAAAGAGTTTCCGAGAACAGGCAGCAGCAGCAACCTCCTCCCAAAAGAACAAAAAATTATGTACATTTTATTCTCGATTGAATTTAACAATTTTTCGAGCGAACCTCCTCCGTGGCCTTTCGCTTTTCTCGGGAGCACAGAAGGAGGACTGTCAGCAGGTGAATTTATGTGCACAGACCCAGCTGGACACTAAATCATCGGCTCTGCGACTCTCTGGATCTTGCTCCTGTCGCCCGGTTCTCTCGCTGATTGTCTCTGGTTTATTCCTCTAGCTGCGGGTCGTCCCCTACAGCCTCTCTCCTTGATCAACATTTAACCCGGCCTCGTTTTTTTTCTCTTGCTGAATTTTGTTGTTGTGTTATGGCGGATTTTTAAGCCACATGTCCGCGAGGAGCAGCTTGCTTGCGAAACTGCAAGCCGCCGAGGTTAACATCATTATTTCACCTTCTAATCAAAATCTGCAACATAGTTGCAAGGCAAAAAATAAGCTCTGAGGCACAGGAAGAAAAATTTCATATATAATAGTTTGTAAAATAACTTATTTAAATCGCTAACTCGGGTAGGGGTTTATTTTTTTTTATATCTATTAAGTTACATTACAAATTTTTATGTAACATTTTGTATACCTATTTTTTGAGTGCACTAATTCGTGAAAGAGAGCCTTGTTGTTGGGCGGGTTTCCTATATATACAAAAATAAATTTTTTTTGCGGCGCCTTTGCCTTAGCTTAAATGTCAGAAATCGCCGGGCTGGGCCTCTCACGCTCTGGGTTTTTTTTGTGGGTGATAAGCTGTGATCACCTCGTGCCTGCTTATTGCCATTTAATGGTGTAGTTTTTTTGTAACACAAAATATAGGGGTGAAGAGAAACGGGAAGAAATAGCTGACCCAAAGCGCAATTTGTGTCATATTATGTGTGGCATGATGAAGACATTACCCTAAAGTCATCAGATCGGGGCTTATACATATATATACTCCCTTGCCCCTTCACTTCATTAGCGAGCAATTTAATTTGCACACACACTCACTCGGAGCAGGAAGTGGTTGTAGGTACTTCTCCATCTCTCTCTCTATATATATATATATCTTGAAGATTTATCAGCGAGGATGCCACCACCACAGCTGGAGTTTGTGGCTATTTAGGCATGAGCATGGTCAACAATTGTACAGGTTTCCTAGCTGCGCTGCCCTCCCAGCCTCGGCCTGCCTGTGTTTGTCTGTTTGCTTTTGGTTATATTTACTAATTGAATCGACACCAAAAATGTAAATGCAACAACAAACAACGCGCGCAGAAAACTGACAATGCCACAGGATGGGGCATGGATGGAGCAGTTGCAAGGAGGAGGAGACCAGGGACCACAGACCAGAGACCAGTTCCAGCTCCAACTGCAACTGCAGCCTCCAACTCGTAGCTAAAAGGCAGATGCAGCCGTTGCAGTTGCAGTTGCTGTTGCCTTTGCCGCTTTTGCATCTCTTCGCGCAGCCAAAAGTAAACAATGAGAAAATTTATGTTAGTCAAGTGCGTTTTTCAGCGGAAAATGAGAAAAAATACTCGCGCCAGGGCCAGCATCGCTCGTATATATAAAACTATCGCGCGTAACGAGGTTTCACTCTACAGTGAAATAAAATTTAATTGAAAGCCAAACATATTTTAATGGTTTTTGTTTTGTGGCAACTATAACTGAAAGCTATTTATTTCGAATAACTAAAAAAACGAGAAGTGCTTAATGAGGCGCAGAGTTGAGTGTCGAGAGGTATTAAGAAGGGGTTGCAACGATTACCATATACTTTGACCCGACTTGGGGGAGCCTGCTAGCAATAACTTTTCCAATAAAACATACAAAATATGCTTTATTTCTTTACATTGTTTTATTAATTGCGAAATATGTGTGGTCTTTTGCATTGAAAACTTAAAATTAAATTTCAAACCTTGTAATAACCAGTTTCTTTTTCAGGATATCATTATCTTCCCTTATCTATGCCAGACTCTGGGTTTAACTGACCTTTTCTTCTACTTCCATCTTGGTCTCTATCTTTTTCCATTGATTTTCCACCTTGGTCAGACTGTTAATGAAAGGGGTGAGGGTCATCTTTATGTCATTTAAATCTACCTGTTATGATTGATATATGAGTAATGAAGAGAGCAACCTCTTGTCCTGCCGTCACAGTCTCTCCACCTCGAACACACTTCAATACAACCTTCAATACATCAACAACATTTTCTGTTACTTAGTTTCATCTTTGGAACCCACAAAAGCCACAGATTTTATTCATATCAAAAAAAGGGAATATCCTACTACTAGATTAATACAATGTCCAACAATTTCTGCAAGTGTATCGCAGACAGTTGTCGCGGTTGCCAGGGAGAAAAGTACGGAGCACTGGCACCACCGACTGGCGAAGATAATGCCATGCGCTGGCGGATCGGTTCCGATTGGATCGCTCGCAAATTCTAACTGTACTTCAAGTCCAACTCTTGGCCTTGCCGCCGCCGTCGCCGCTGGCCAAGATCTCGCTGGCCAGAGACACGCAAAACAGGCATCAATCATGCGGCAACTCAACCGCTGACGTGAGAAGAGGATGGAGATGAAGTCGGAGTCGGAGCCAGAGCTGAAGCTGAAGCTGGCTAGAGATACCCGAGAAGTAGGAGGAGGAACATTGGCAATTTGAATGAGGCGACACCTCTGGAAAGACTGGTCTCTTGTCATAGGCAAATCATATCTCGGCCCCGCTTATGGAATAACAGTTTCCCCCATTGGCCAGATAAGGTTCGCCTTGGCTTGCCTAATGAGGCGGCGGCTAATTTTGAGACACACTCTTCTTCTGCAGCAGAAGAAGAAGGAGAATTCTACGGTGGGAAGCGGCTTTGATTCGGATTCTCCGGCTGCTGCTGCTGCCCACAGAGATCTCTCGGGGAAAACAGGAAGACAGACGAGTCACGCGAAATGCAAATGCAGGTTGACAGTGGCAGCTGAAGAGGAATTCCGAACTTGGCAAGGCGTGTAAAATAGCCAAGATCCTACCCCGAACCCCGAACCCGAACCCCTCACTCCAACTCCACCCTCTTTTTCTCTCTCTCGCCCAAAAAGGGTAAAATGCCAGAGTACAGAGGAAAATCTGCTAGAATTTGCCATTTTTGGTCGCGGTTTAAACATTTACTCGAAACCGTAGCCAAAGCCAAGTTCTTTTGTCTTTTTCATGCCTCGGAGTACCTCGGAGGGAACACTTCCTTGGCCCTCTCCTTTGGCTTTTGGGTAATTACAAACATGGCCGAAGCCCAATGAAGAGACAACGAACAAAACTAAAACAGAAACCGAGAAACTGAGAAGGAGAAGGAGACACGAGAATGAGACATGAGACATGGACAATGCTCTGCAAATTGCTGGACGAATTCGAGTCTTAAATGACTTATTGGGGTCGAGTTTGTTTCTCTGTTTGTCTTGGCTACTTCTTATAATAATTTCGAGCGCCTCACCCACTGTAAAAAGAGAGATGGAGTGCTCAAGATGGAGGTGTCTTTCAATGAGCAGAGAGTACAGGTAGAAAAAATAGAGATTATTTGATTATTTTCAAAGAAATGGGTTTATTAAACTATAGAATTAGTTTGTACTAAAAAGCTTATAAAATATGCCTTACGAAATCTATTGTCATTGCATTTCTGCACTGAAGAACTAGGAATATTTTTCTCTGTGCACTTTTTGTTTGAATAACTGACCGATTGACTGACTGACAGCAATTCGGACCTCAGAGAGGGCCACTCAGTCACGTCATCGTCATCAAGGCATCATCATCATCATCATCATGGATGTGGTGGCAGTGACCAGCCAATCCGAGGATTCAGCGGAAGCGAACGCCGAGGGGCGGTGCAAGAAGAAGCCACGATGGCGTCTCGGCCACCACCACCACAGGCGGTTGAATCAGCAGCAGTAGTAGTAGCCCAAGGAAAGTAGCCCCATATTGTCTTTCCTTTCTGCACGAGAATGTAAAAAAGATGATAAAAAAGAGCACAACAAATAGCAGCAAAAAGTGACGAGAGAGATGAGAGACGAGAAACGAAACAGAGCCAGAAAATGGCTTCCAATTTCAGCAAAGAATTTTTTTTCGGCTTCCTAAGATCATCATCATCATTATCATTATCATTTGCCCTCAGCTCTCACCTCATAAACACTGGCAAGAAGGGCGTGGCCTTGGCTTTTGAGAAAGAAAAAAAAAAGGGAGCAACCAAAGAAAGAAAAGGAGAAGCATTCTCAGCTACGAATTTCTATTTAGAACCGAAAGTGCAACTTAATTTAAGCATCGAATTATGCCTTTGTTTTCCTTTTGTTTTCTCCTAAAACTATCCATTTCTGATCTTCCGTTGAAGTGAAACCTAAGGTGGTCCCATAGCTAATTTATGTGAAAGTGGAAAATATTTGAAGACTGAGGAGGAGTTGACAAATGCCGTATGTTTTTTTGAAAATTAATTAAGGCCCAGGGAGAGATTCAGAGACTTTGCTACTGGCACAGCTACTTTTACCAAGAAAGCTTTTTCTGTTTTTATGTCTTCCCATTCGAGATGGAAACGTGAGGGAGTTATTAAGCCATAGGTCGTGAGTGGGATAAGCTTCGGGACTAATGAGAGCGTATTAGCCAAGTTTAAATTGGGTTTATGAGTCATCAGGATCACATTAAAAGGCTTGGGAAAATATAGCATAAAATGTAAAGGAAAAAACGGGGTTTAAAAGTAGTTATTAAACTAAAAAAATAGATTTTAAGGAGGAAGATGCATTAAAAACTGCTTAAGGTTAGGTTATTGTAACTAAAATTAATTAATACTAAAAGGTAGCAAGTTCTTGTTAAAAAATTTCAGAAACTATATACAAATCTCCTTAAATCCATCATTAAGTCTCTGTGTGACTCCTCCCTTAATTTTCCCCAATGAATTCGGATGCGTAAAAACACAACAAACCTTGGAAAAGCGCCTCAACTGTGCGACAGCACTTCATCAACTGACACGCCCACACGAAAACGGTGAGCTGCCCGCCCACGACCTACGTGGTCTTCACTATTTACCCAGATCGAATCGCTAAGCCCCGAATGGCTTCCCCTTCCGAACTCGTCCTCAAGTGAGCAATTATCGACAACTCATTTCACTAAACGACAAATGATTTACCCAACCGGAGGAGGAGGAGGAGGAGGAGGCTTCGGCGGAGGAAACTGTCAAAATAGCTGACAGCAGAAGTTGGCCAGAAAGCATTTCTACTCCGTTGTAAGCCAAGACCGTAAACAGGCCATTAAAGCTAGATTTCTGTGATTTAGTAAGCCGAAAAAAAAAACCGAAAAAAAAAGAGAATGAAATAAAGGCCCCGGGAAAACCACAACGAACCCAAAGACAAAGAGACATAAACGTCCTCCCACTTGTTGCTGTTAAAGTGTCAGTTACAGTCTCGGGTCCCCGCTACCCCATACCCCATCCATTACCCCCGTTGACTTTGGTAAATGGTAGCAGTAAGCAGTTACCAGGTAAGCAACTGCACTCGGTCGCTGGCTGGGAATAAATATTTGGCATTTCGAATGTAGGGGGCTGTGAAAAATAAAGTCGTTGTCAGAGGATCATATGTGTGTGGGGTTAGGCTGGAGGATGGAGAGGAGAGGGGTTCAGTTCCTCTGGAGTAGCTGCAAGATGTTACAGCTTCGGCAGCTCAAATTACAGCTTTGCAGCTTCCTCCCCCTGAGGAGGCGAAGGGGGAACGGTCACGGTGACTGCTGGTAGACTGCACCTAGGAAGTGCCAGATCAACTAGGGCTGCAATTGTTGTTAGAAGAGATTGCACTGGAAAAATCTACAAATTCTTCTTCTTTTAAACTAAATTAAGGTAGAAATCCAATCATAAAAAAGTTCATCTTAATCTTAATTGATATTTCAGAAACTAATCAATATAAGAGCAAAATTGACTCATAGATAAATTTGTTACTTAATTTATTTAATATTTATTTAAGCAACTTCTTTAGGTAAATATTTTTCCCAGTGCCTTTTGGCCGCAGGTCTCCAACCGTCATTTGGAGTGGAAGGTACCCCGCTTGTCCCCCATTAACTGCTGACCGTTTGGCTTCTTTTATTTCTGTGGCTCCTCCCCCCGGGGCAGCTTCCTCTTCCTGCTCCCAGAAGAACCTTTCTGCCATCTAACGGTGCTGCTGGTGGTTGTCTCAACAACCGCCTTCCCAGCGTGACAGGCGACACTTTTATGTGTCACTGGGTTAGTTACGATCTTCCCGGCGATTCGTTTTTCTTCTTTGAAAGAGAGACTGTGACGGAGACCTCCCTGTAGCATTATTTTTCGGATAATTAAAGCCAGCGAGAGCTGTCGAGGAATTTATTTTCTAATTACTCGCTCATAGTTTGGATGCATTCTTCATTCACTCATTACACGCATATTAAAATTTATTGCAAAATCTCTATAGTCATTTCTCATAGAAGAAGACGAGTAGCCAGTTGCGCAGTAGGAGCTGCATGCCGCAGCCAACTGCTGCTGCTGCTGCTGATGATGAGCAACCCGCTCCGAACTCCGCTCCTTGTGCTGCAGCTCCTCCACTGACTACTATTGCCTGTGCAGTAATTAAAGCGATTCAATTTTCTGATTAGTTTGCCATGGCCATGGACACACTCCCCTGGCTCTGGCTCTGCCTCCTCTTGCCTTGGCTCTGTGGCGTTGGTTGCCAGGTGAGTTTTCAGGGAGTTGCCCCGGAGACTGGACTCTGAGTGGACCATAAAATGCAAAGAGAGGCTTCAGGCTGTGTGAGAAAATGTGGCATTCAAGTTGGCCGAATTGATCAGCGAGCTTGGCTTTTTAACAGATGAGAAATATTGAACGTTTTCCATATGTAACATATAAATTCAATTGATTTTAGTGCCAAGTTCTTCTGATTTGCATGCTTTAAATATAACCATAACTGTATTTCCGGTATTGAGGTTTATTTTCTATATCTGATTAGAAAAAACCTGATCTTTTCATTTATTTTACGAACCATAAAAACTTTAATTTACTATGTATTAAATATATAAGTTTTAACGATTAGGAAACCATGCTTGCTGCTGGTGCAGTGAGAAAAATTACAATTATATTGTAAAATCCAAGTCTGGGGTATGTGCAAAAATGTGGCACCTTGGCTTTAGCTCCATTTCTGCCCTTTTGATCGACTTTTAATTATGAAATTCTCAGCTCTCTCTCTCTCTCCCTCTCTTGCTTGGTGGAATGACATTTTTGTGCGCCTGCCTTGTTGCATTTCAAATCGCGAAATCGCAAAATTGCTTTGAGATCGTGTCACCCAAAACGGCGCCATGGATTGCGTAAACCTCTGGTCTTTGCCTTTTCCATTTTCATTCATGGCGCGCAAACTCCTCTCATTCATCGGAAAATCGGACTGTGAAAAGCTCAATCAATAGCAGAGATGCCGATGCCGATGGCGATGCGTTGCTAAATTGCCATTGCCATTTTCTCGAAATTTTAAAGTGGAACTCGCTCTGCTCGGCTCGGTTAATTTCCAAATTTGTGTGTTCGAGGCGAGCAATAAATTACGCACACAGTTTTGCTATGGTTTGTTTTATGGTCTTGGTTTTTTGCTTTTTTATTTTTATTTATCTAAATCTTGTGTGTATTTTTCCAAAACGACTAATGAGCACTTTGGCATTTGGCCTGGCCTGGCCTATCGCGGGGTCTTTAATAAGCACATTTGCCACGGCCTACGTTTCCTCCTCCCTCTTGGAGAATTTATTTAGCGGCGTTTTTTCGGGGCGTCCCAGCGATCGACAGCGGCAACGGGCAACCAGCTTTTAATAATTAATTGAAAATAATAAATTTATGACAGATTTTTCGACTGGCGCGCGCATATGAGTTTGTGTTGGCCAATACTATAACGGTGAACGGTGTAAGCCCGAAATGGAATAGAGGATATAGTGGAGGAGGAGGAGGAGGAATCTGAACAGCAAAATAGGCGAACACATTTTTAATTAAAGCATTTGTTCGGGGGACAACCTGCTGTTTCCACTCGATCCTTTTCCCCATTCTCGTGTATTTATATACCTATATATTGTGGGTGTTCCGATCATGGAATAGTGGATGTTGGAGGCTGACCAACGGTTTTCTGTGTAAAGATTAGAGAGAAACCCCCCTCTTGAGGCTACAAATTAGATTTTCAGTCATCGATTATCCTGCTGATTGTACAGAATAATTGAATTTGATAAATTACTATGAGTTCACAGTTTAATGAAATAAATTGTTGTCATTCCTTGGGAGTTATGAAATATATATAAAATTCCTTAATTATCTAGCTAGGAATTTCGAACCCCAGGGCACTCCACACTCACTCACTTTCTTTGCATATGAATAATTTTCGGCGGAATGGAATGGAACCTGAAAACTCTTATTTGCTCATTTGAATACCGCTGCTTCTCCTCGTAATTTAGATTTCGATTTTGTTTTATTAATCAATGGAATGACACAAAAAACCCGAATAGTGCAGATGAGCCCCCGAGTCGTAGCCTGTCCAAATGTTTCTGCTTGGCATTTAGGGCCAATCAATTTTCTCTCAATCTCTGCTTTTGTCTCCGTTTCTCCGGCTGCTCTCACTCCGCGCAATTAATAGCAGATTATGCAAATCAGTTGGAGATATATGATAATACGTCGTAGACGCATACGCATTGCCGTTTGTTTTACTTTGGTGGCCTCCTAGCAGACGATGACCCAAAATTCCAGCACAACATTAGTTATTTAGTATCTGTGTTATTCTTAAAGGGACCTCAACTATATACTTATAATCTAGTGCAAAATTGGTCGATTAGGCGCGTAAATCGATAAGCGAAAAGCAATTTCCGATTGGGTCTGAGTTATGTGCCGGGACGATTTATGATGATTTCGATGACGACGACGACGACGGCGGGGTGAGGAGGGCTGGGTTGCAATTTGCAAGACCCGAGGTGCTAGAGATGATCACCACCAAGTGGAAAAGCAGGAAGGAGTTGCAAAAGCAGCAGCTGCTGTCGAAAACTGAGGCAGGGCGAATAATATAGAATTAATTAAAGATTGTAAAGATAATTGATTAGGCACAGGCGATTAATTCATGCCTCGTTGCATGGAGCGCCTTCCTTCCGATCAGATAGTAGTAGCGAGTGCAAAACTAACGAGTACTAAGTTATGGCTGAAGCATTTCAAGTTTGTGCCTTTTGATGAGAAGAGAATTAATTAAAATTTAATGGAGAGTCACAACGAGGCTAAGAAGGATGTGGGATATTTTTATATTTTTATAAATTTAGCAATTTGGTACGAGTAAAAACTAACTAGGTTAATGAGTAACGAGTAATTTCATTGTAGTAACGAGTAAGACGTAAAGAGTAGCAACGCGTCTATCGAAAAGGATTCTTCCGATCTGGTAAAGATTTCGTTATAATTCTTAAACAAATTAGAGTCAAATGTTTCAAAGGAGTAAGTAATTGACTACAGAATTAAAGAGTAAATAGTAGCTAATTCTTTAAAATTATTATTAAATTAAGAAAAAATCTAGAAAAAAGCCAAGCAATCATTGAACCTGTCCCAAGCATTCCTTAGCAAGCAAAACCAAGAACCTGTGCAACTGTTTAGCTAAGCACAGCTTCCTGTCCATTTCCCCCCCGCAAGCAGCCTCTTTTCCGGACTGGCTCATAAAATTTTGCAAATTATTTGCCAGTTTTTTGTTCTGTTTTTAGCAATCGGCGGGAAAAGAAGACTCCAAAAGTTATGGGACGCTTTGAGCAACTTGTGTGGCTCCCGCGGCAAAGGCATCCAGGCGGCGGGATGCTGCTGCCGTTGGCTGCATTTCCATTGGCAACGTTGTTATCTTTTTACTGCAAATTATTAGTTTTTTTTTTTTACCGCTGACGACAAAAAATGGACAGCGGTCGACGAATGACGGGGGGAGCCTTGCCGAAGTAGCAACAAAAGAAATAAAGAGCCAAAGACGATAATTAAAAGTCTAATTGTATGCGCTACCGACGACGACTCGCTGAGAGTCGTAAACCTCTTGGAGAGACCCCTAGAGACCCCAAGGAATCCCAGTGCCGAGTAGGACCTTGGACCATGGGGCCGCCACGCTGTGAACGGGCCAACATTGTCAGGTTGTCAGGTTGTTCAGTGCGGAGAGGCAGATGCAAATGGCTTGCACTTGCAACAAAGTAGTTACCGACTAAATCCCTAAAATAAATCAGTTGAGTAACATTTATGCCACTTGAGAAGAGAACTGCATGTCTAATAGATATTTTAAATGCCTTTTACACTTTTAAGATCTCAAGCCACTGTAATTTTCCATTCAAGGGGGATTTATGAAAAATTTAAATGGGAAATTGTATTTAAGAAAATTATTTTTTAGTTTGTTTGATTTTTGTGGTTTTTATTTAGCTTAAAGAGAAAAGTGTTACTTTCCTACGGGGTTCCTCTTTCCCCCTTTAAACATTTTTGTACTTCTTGGCAAATACTTTTTGTGTCTCTGCAAATTCTGTGAAACAGCTCCAATCATTCCGAAAGTGCCTTAATTTCGTTTATAATCGTTGCTCGATTAACCTTTGCTTTTGAGTGTTGAGCAAAACCGCAGAATGTCTGATGTCTGGTGTTGGCGTCGACACCCAATCCGAAGGTAAGGCCGGCTGTAAACACCGCTTTGATCTTCTGCAGCCGAGCGCAAAATCAATTCGTCTATTCCCTTCTAAGGGAACTACTACACGGGGGAACCCGAGATTGAGGTGTGTTTTTACTTTTTTTTTTACTATTTTGCAGCCACTTGTCTCGTTTTGCTTTACATGCAAGCTCAGATTCTGGTGGTTGGCGGTTAACTTGCTCTCTGGTTTACTTTACCTAGTATTTGCGGGCTAAAAGGGTATGCTAGTTGGGTGTTTACTTCAGGGCAATAGGTTTTAAAATATGTATTTTGAAACATAAAAAATTATGAAGGATATGGGGCAATACAATAATAAAAAACATAATTTTATTCAAATTTTGCATATAGAAAATATCGTTTATTATTCTCTTTGATAGAATCTAATCTCCCAGAATGCAGGGATCTCTGACAGGTTAATCAATGGAATTTACAAGAAATAATACCATAAATTACCAGGTAAACCCACAGTCGATCAGCTCTCCCTTCATTTTCTCGCTCTGTCTGGCCCTATTTCCGAATCCAAATCCGAATCCGAATCAAGCTGGGTAACCCGATGCCGTCGTCGTCTGCTGTCCAGACAAGTGAAACGGAGAATCACAGAGACCCCAATTGATGGAGGAGACAGACAGACAGACAGACAGACCAGACAGAGAAATTCCCCATGGCTCTAATTACGGCTACAGAAAATTGTCTTGTTTCGCATCATAATTTGATTGTAATTTTTGTGTATTTCGGCCAACGATTTGTACCCACACAGCGATCATTATATATATAGTATAGTAAAGGGTAGAATTTCTCTACTTTGTGGAGATAAAATAATAATTATATCGCTGAAACACACAGAGACCCTTTACCTTTACCTCTACCTTTTCTTTTCTTATTTTTTCGGACCCCATTCTCTCTCAATTCTTCATTCTCTGGGGGTAATTTCAGCTTTATTGCCCTGCTGGCTCCCTCCTGCATTTGTTTACAGCATGATTATTGCGTTGATGAAGCTAATTATATAGTGCAAACGGAGGAGAAGACGCCACACAGTGGGAAAAGGAGGAATGGCGGACGACTGGACTGGCCGCCTGGACTGGGCTGGCCGAGAGTTGGGAGATGATGATGATGGCCGTCAGGCGGCTTGAAATACGAGGCAGGCGATTGCATAACCGCACAGCGGGAGCATCCCCAAGCCCATCCTGATCCCAAATGATCACACAGCCATGTGCACATCATTTGGCCAGCTCCAGCTCCAGTGTCCAGTTGCCAGTGTCCAGTTCCATTTTCATATGCATCGATTCAGACGGGGCGATAAAGAACTGGCCACAACTCTATCGATAGCAATCGATGTCACATTTAATTCATTGTTATGGCCATCATAAATCTGTGCGGCAGGGGCGTGGGCCGGATTCCAAGAGGGGTGGAGGTGGCTTTCAAAGATCTCTTGTTGCTAGCGTTAATAAAAATGTCAACGCGACCATAAAGCGAACTCCCCGCCATTAGGGCAGCTCTATTTCTCTCTCCCAGAGTCGTCTCCGCCGCTTATCTCCATGGATCTACCTCCTCCATTCGACCATCCTGGGTTCCCCCTCGATCGTTTTCATTAGTAGAATTTAAGGTGCACATAAAAGCTCACGCACAGATGCGGATGCGTTGCCACGTCTCGGTTTCTCGAGAGAGAGAGCGAGATGTTTCCTCAGAGGTTTGGGGGCTTGAGCAACCAGATGTGCTTGAGCCTGGATTTCGGGGTGAGGAATGCACCGGAAAAAAATGATTTAAGGCTGTTTCGAATTCGGTAACAGCTGGATTATGGATTTTATTTGTAAATGGTATTTAATTGGCAAAACGGTAAATAGCAGAGCATAAAACATGAGAGTTTTATTAAGTTCGGAGCCGTAAAACAAGAGACTTAGGGGGTTTTGAAAGTATTTTTAAATTCTGTAATTTATGGTATTTTTAAAGACATTTCTTAATATCCACAATTTCAAAGTACGTTCTGAACCAATGTAACTTGGAATTAAAAACCCGTTTAGCTTTAGAATCAAGTTTCACCCCCTAAACTAGTCCGCTCTTTCTGATAAGGTTCGAAAATCTTTTTAATCTCCATGGAGAGAGGGGTTAATCCCTCATAGAGAAAATTTAATCCCTCATACAGAGACTGAGAAACACACAGAGAAAAAGGGCAAAGCTGGCGAGGTGATGGTGAGGTGACCTCCGCTCGAACCACTTTTGAGTGACGTGCAACACCGAGTGAACATGGCACTAATATGGCTGCATCTCCGAGGCGAGGCAAGGCAGGGGGCGTGGTCCGATCTGATTTAGTTTCTGTGGCAGTTGCTGCTGCCGCTGCCGCTGCTGCTCGATGTTCTTGTGTTTCTTTCGTGTCGGCATCGTTAGCTCACATCATTTGTTTGACATGTTGCTTTGTGTGTTGACAAACGTCTTGACAGGCGACAACCAACCAACAAAGAGCATCAACAATAGCAAATACAACAAAGGGGAGCGTTTGAGGAAGAATTACAGTCACCCAATACTCACGCCTAGTTAACCAATTCGTATGGATTCATCGCACCACGGGGACTTACCTGTAAAGAAATAGAATACAAATGGGATTAGGTAAAATATTAATGTAATTCTTCAGAGTTAAATGCTGGATTTGTAGTGCTTTTATAATGAGTAATCAAGGCGATGGCACGGGACATTAATTTGTTATTTTGTTTGTCTATTTTCGGTTGGTTTTTCGTGAATATTTATTTATTTATATTTTTGTTGTATCTACTATAGCACAAATGTTACGTTTAATATATAAGGCTGTTCTCCTAACTAAGCTAAAAATACATTAATTTGAAATCGGAAAACTGAATAATATTATAATACCCCAAAATTAGTATTACCATTTTTTTTGTTAATTTAAAGAAGATAATGAAATCTAAACAAATACATCATTTCTAGACTCCCACTAGAGCTATATACCAAATTTAGGCTCTCGAACCCTTGTAGATCCCGAAATCCAGATGTGCTTTTTTTTATGACTATTTCTTTGATCTCCTGCAACATTCGGCTTTCGTTACTGCTGCTGCTCTCTTGCAACAATGTTGCCACGGCGTGTGCGCAACAAATCAAATGCTGACCATGCAATGCCATCGACAACAGCAACAACACCAGCAACACCACGATGTACAACATTTATGAGCAGCGCCAGCTGAATTCACCTTTTTCTCAGCTTTATTCCTCTCGCCCCCTGCTCCGCCCTGGCCCCACCTCGGCCTGTATTTCCTTAAGCTCGCAACGGTAACACACACACAACAAGGGAAAGAGAAAGATAGAGACAGGGGAGGAGAGTGTGGAGTGGAGCAAAGAGCAAGGCAGAGCTGCAAGCAAATGCGAGAAATGCAACAAAATTAACATCATCAGACAGAAATAATCTATAATGAACATAAATCTCCTTTCAGCGTGGTGAGCAGAGTAAAAGGGGCAAAAGCAGGGAGGGCAGCGGGCAGCTTCATGCTGACTCCTTTGAGGAAGTACAAATTTACGTTTGGTGTTGAAATGAAATGCTAGAACCCAAGTCTAAAGGCACTGAGAAAAAATTATAGCATAAATATAGAATTTCTTAGAAGGGTATTCCCTGAGAAAAGACTGAATATTGATGGATAAATATGGAAGGTTTTTAGAAAGGTATGACTTAGTTTAGAAAAAGTATTGCTGATGTATTGCAGTTAATCAATATTGCAATAATCAATATTGCAATAAGTCAATATTGCTGATGTATTGCAGTGAATAAATATTGCAGTAATCAATATTGCAATAAGTCAATATTGCAATAAATCAGTTTGCTAATGTATTGCAGTGAATCAATATTGCAGTAATCAATATTGCAATATGTCAATATTGCAACAAATCAGTTTGCTGATGTATTGCAGTTAATCAGTATTGCAATAATCAATATTGCAATAAGTCAATATTGCAATAAATCAGTTTGCTGATGTATTGCAGTTAATCAATATTGCAGTTAATCAATATTGCAATAATCAATATTGCAATAGTCAATATTGCAATAATCAATATTGCAATAAGTCAATATTGCAATAAATCAGTATTGCTGATGTATTGCAGTGAATCAATATTGCAGTAATCAATATTGCAATATGTCAATATT
>JAEIHY010016478.1:0-21499 GCA_018904565.1 Drosophila tsacasi
CGGAGAGACTGAGGCTGCCGCGGAGAGGCGCCTCTATTTATAGGTGTGAGAAAAGAAGAACAAGAAGAGAGATTGATCGAGAGAGAGAGAGAGATAGGTCGAGAGAAAAAATAGGGAGACAGAGTGGGGGAAATAGAGAGAGAGCGAGATAGAGACAGAGAGAGAGAGTTAGATAGAGGAGATAGAGATAGAGAGAGAGATGATAGATCGAGTCAGAAAATTCATAGAAAGTATTGAGAAGGAGAATTAAATAGAGAAATAGAGCTAGAGTTTGCGAGATATAGTGAGATATACAGAAAGAGAAAGAAACTCAGAGAAATAGGTAGATATAAATATATATAGTGAAATTAGTTATTAGTTATAAACTAAGAGCTAACTTATTAATTAAGCGCATTAGCTGCTTTGGCCTACCGCTCGACTGGGTGGTTACAAATTTACACATTGAACTTATGGAAACATTTTAAATTAATTTTTTTTACGTGCAACAATATAGACCAATCTTCTCAGATATTCCAGATGGCCCGATGTATAAGCAGTGGTAACTCCCACTGAATGCATTCCAGGTCGTGCCATATATTCCTCCTTTGCATTTTTGCAACTCCTTTCAATTTTGTAGTTATCCTTTTTTCCTATGGCGCCGCAGCATAAACTTTATTGTCGCCACATTACGGCTGCATACTTAATGGCGCCACAGCGCCAAAAACACACGAAAAATGTGCCAGGCGTCCCCGGGTGTCAACGAACTTTAAAATGCGCTGCACTGAAGGAAATCCACAACCCACCCACTCAGCATTTTCCCCACACAGTTCCGTCCTCGTACCCCGTCCAAAAATTCCCAATTTTCGGCAAATATTTGTGCAAGTCAGCAGCTGAGCTCCAGTTTGTGGACAAGTCGTCATCCCTTAGTGCCGCCCAGTCTTGGGATTCCCATTTTTCTGTTATCATTCGGACTGCATACAATGGGCCGGGCAAATTGCTTAGAGACTTGGCTGGCAAATGTTTTGGAAATATCTCAAGTGCTATTTATTTTGAAGGGGTCCAAGAGGGCCAAAGGGTGGTGGTGGTTTCCACTCTGGCTTTTATGGGGTGTCGCCTGTGGGTGGGTTTCTTCTTTTTTTTATATATTTTTGGATGCTGCCCGGAGCTGCATTGAAAATTGGTTAGATAAGGCGGAACCATAAAAAATTTGAGAGCTTGGAATTACCTGGGGTATTTTTTTTGGGAGGCTTTAAAAGGGGACTTTAGGATTTATTTCTCATATTTCTGGTGAAGAATGATTTAAAGATATTTATATTATTTTATTTATTTGTTATATTTATATATTTAATCATAAATACATAAAAATGTTGTTTTTATATATGTAAATCGATATTTAAACGTTTATATAATATATTTGCTATAAATCAATATTCTCCTTGAAATGTCATACATATTTCATTGCTATTTTCATTACATTCATATTTTTAAATCAAATGCAATATTTTTTATTATTTAAAACTTCGAGACATCAAAGTTTATGATATTTTATAAATATACGATTTTTTCTAGAAGGTTTTCTTAACATACAAGATTAATATAATACATATTTTGTATGACTTTCAACTTGAGCTTCATAAGCTTCATCTCATATATTTGAAAAATCTAAAATCTAAAAATAAATCTATCAAATATTTGCCATTATTTCTTATAAATACCTAACACCGATACTTGCACAATTTCCCCATAACCAATTCCACGCCAAAACTAAATAAAGCCAATGAAAACCCCAAAGCCAACGAGATCGCTGGCATTACGAAATAATCCAAGCCCAGAGGCTTCGCTTTCAGATGCTCGGTGATGGAGAAGTTGAGGTATCCCCTGGAAACCACCTCCCAATGGGCATCCACAGTCATTTTATTCAGCAAACCACTCTCGAAGCCATGATACCAGGCTCTGCTCAGGTGATGTTTCAGGAACCACTTCTTGCTCATGGGAAATCCGGCGAACAGGAAGCAAAAGTCCCCGGGAATGCGACGAAACTTGGGATGCCTCAGGAACTGCTGGGCATACTCGAACATATCCAGGCGATCGGAGAATAATACATAGGCATAGTCCTGGTCAAAGTTATTGCGATGCTGCAGCAGGATCTCAGAGGGAACTGTCTTTACCACCGGCCAAAGAACCTTAGGAAAATGATGCTTCATAAACAACGCTCGATCGTAGGCATCTATCATGAGGGATATATTCCTTTCCACCAATTCCTCAAAGCTTTCGATTTCCTTCTCAAAAACCTCCGAGATGAGCATGCTCTTGAGCAGACCCAAGTACATGGTGGAGTACACAAAGCCGGATATAAATAGTATACCAAAGAGGATATATCTCTCCCTGCCGTGGATCCATTTCAGCTGAAAGCCAATGAACAGCAGCGAACTGAAGACTTCGAGGAGCGTCTGACTGAAGTCACATCTCTTGGCTTTCAGCCAGTGAATCAAGTTGAGAAATCCAGTGATTATAAGGATGTACATCACCAGGCATAACCAGACTTGGGTCTTAAAGGGAGCCGTCAAGTAACGAAAGGGTAGAAGGGGCTTGGCATGAGCCACCACAACCCGGGCTGGTGCTATCCTGAAGGCTTGGGAAACGGTGAAGACATCGGGATTCCTCACCAAGGCATCCGCACACATATCCACTGAATTAATGAGCAAAGCATGCGTGCAATTTTGAGGAGAATCATTCGCAGTGTAAATTGGCAAAAATGTGGCATTTCTGTACTCCAAAAAAGCCCTTGCAAATCGCATATAGTAACCAGCATATATCCTCTTGCCACGTGAATCTGTATATATGAGACTTCGGGGCACATTATTATAGGCCGCCACTCGCACCCCATAGCCATGGATATTGCCAAAGTTGTCTTGAAAGCTGGCATAGTCTTTTACTGTAGTTTTCCTTATCCTCAGCTTGGGAAATAGCAGCTTGTCATAAGAGAGACCACTGTAGGTGGAATGAATCAGTAGCTTTATATATCCCAGCCTCCAAGCATAGTTTACAAAGGGTTTCCATACATCATTTTCGAGGGGATTGTCAATTACGAGCAGAAAATCAGATAGTTGAAAGCGTAATTCCAGTTTCTCAATGAGTGTATATGGCGGATTATTTCCTATGACCACAAACAGTTTACTTTCCTCTCCCAATTGGTGTCCTAAGTCTGTGGAATTTATTTTTTCTGTGTTTGTATAGATTATTTTTGTTATGGGTTGCAAATGGTGATGGAAATTGTTCATATGGTGGTTTATTACATCAATTTGTTCACAGAAAATAATATTGATAGAGATGCAAAGGCGTTCATTGAGTTCGTTTATTATTTCCGGCAAAATATTTCCCATTGAGCATGTTATTTGGAGCATTACAAGGAGTGAAGATGTTAAAAAAGCCGGTTGGAACAACATCTGAAAGATGGGAAAATGTATTTTATATTTTAAGTTATTTTTTAAATAATATTTTTATTTTTGATAGCTCTACTTTTTGTATTTTAAAATATATAACAAAATGTTGGTTGACTAAAAATATAATCACTTAAAACTAAGATATGATTATCATAAAGTGCAGCTTTGTAAGACCAAAACCCCTTAACTTCCACATCACAAGGACTCTTTTTGCAACAACTTCACAACATCAAGAATGTGGGAAAAAATCTTTTTAAAAAAAAAACTACTTAAATCCATCACTCAATCAACATCAACATCACCGCCTCCTGAACTCGTTCCCATCTCCATGTTCGCCTCCTTTAACACCTGCGTCCTCCGCTTGCCGCCGCCCAGGAATTCGCTTATGCGCCAGGCCGTCATCTCGATGACAAAACTAACCAGGGCCAGACTGTAGCCCAAAGCCAGAGCAATCGCTGGCATGACGAAATAATCCAGGTCCAGCGGCTGTGCCTCCAAGTGCTCCACGATGAGGAAATCCAGGTAGCCCACGCGCACCGCCTCGTAGTCGGCGTCCAAGGCCAGTTTCCGCGTAAGACCACTCTCGAAGGCCCAGAACCAGGCGCGATCCATGTGGTGCTTGAGGAACCATCTCTTACGCATTGGAATTCCGGTGTAGAGGAACCCAAAGTTAATGGGAATGCGAAGCAGCTTGGGGTGCTTCAGGAACTGCTGGGCATAATCGTACAGGGCCATGCGATCCGAGAAGAGTATGTAGGCGTAGTCCTGATCAAAGCGATTCCTGTGCTCCAGCAGAGTCTGAAAGGTCACGGTCTCGACAATGGACCAAAGTATCTCCGGCATATTGTACTTGGCGAACAGGATCTTGTCATAGGGATCCATGAGGAGGGTTATATTGCTCTCTACCAGCGCCTCAAAGCTATTGATTTGCTTCTCGAAAACCTCGGAGATCAACAGGCTCTTCAGGAGTCCCAAATACTCGGTGGAGTACACAAAACCGGCTACGAAGATCACAAAGAAGAGTATATATCGGGCTTTTCCCTGCAGGTTTTTAAGGTGGAAGCCGCTGTACAAAAGAGACCTGAATACTTCCAAGAGATGCCTGCTAAAGTCCCATTTTCCACTCCCCAGCCAGTGGATCAGACTGAGGAAGCTCACCACCAGACCCACATAGGTGGCCAGGCAGAGCCACACGCCCAGCTGGAAGGGAGCTGTCAGGTAACGATAGGAATGCAGGGGCTTTGCATGTGTCACCAGGACATTTGCCACAGCCATTCTGAATCCATGGGTCACGGTAAAGGCTGAGGGGTTCGCTGCCAAGGCATCGGCACACAGATCCACTCTCTCGTCCTGCAGAGCCAAAGTGCAATTTCCGGGAGAATTACTTGGCGTTAGGATGGGCACAAAACTGGCATTTCTTCCAGCCAAAAAGGCCTTTACAAACTGCATATAAAAGCCGGCAAAGATCTTTTCACCCTTTTTATTCACATATATCATAGTGCGAGGAACATTATTATAGGCAGCCACTCGAACGGGGTGACCATATAGATTCTGAAACGTTGCTCTAAAGTTTATATACTTTTCTATGCCAGTTTCCTCTATCCTCACATTGGGAAATATAATTTTGTGATATACTTTCTTATTGTAGGAGGTATAAAATAGCAAGTGGACGTAACCCTCTTGCCACACATACCTCACGAAGGTCAACCATCTGGGGTCCTGAGTAATATCTACTGGACTTTCTATGATTATCACATATTCCGCCTGTTGAAATTGCAAATCCAGGATCTTAAATACATCATAAGGTGGCTCTTCATCTCCCAAAATCACAAAGAGTTTGTTGGTGCCTCCCAAATTGTATTGAAGTTGAGTGGCGTTAAAGGTTCCTGTTAAGATCATTAGATTCATGGGTGGCATATCTCGCAGATACTTTGCTTCGTAATTATACAGCTTATCGGTTTGGTGGCAGTACAAAAAGTTTGTGGAGATCAGCAAGCGTTTGTTTAGCTCACTTAAAATATTATTTAGAGCCTGTAGTCTTGTTAAAGAAATTGAAATGAGTAGGAGAAGCAGGAACAGTTTGTAAGATAGTTGAAGAAACATCTGAAAAAGAGAGAGGAGGATGGGATAGCTATAAGAAAGAGGTGAACTTTTGAAATGAAAGTTATAGGTGAGGAATTAGGTAGTAAATATTTTAATGCATTCTAAGAAATAGAAATATTTTATTATTCTATTATTTAAATTCTATTTTATATTCTATTATATAAAAAAAGCAAAACCATTCATCTGAACCATAGTAACTTCAACTATTTTTCATTCATACATTTACTACCACTTTGAATAGCGTTATTTACCCAATCAAACAAGTTACAATTCCCACACGATAATTTATATCCGTTTCGATACAATTTCTCGCCGGTCACGATCACTTCCGCCTTTGTCCAGTTCTTTTCGCAGTCTCGGCGCCCAATTAGCACCACCTTTTGATGTTTTGATATGAATATGCAGGGAGAGGGATTTATTTGGACTTTGTCTAAATGGATGCCGATGGCCCAACCTTATAAATATTCCATTCCACCTGCCACCTGATTGAGTCTGGGGCAATTAACACCACGCAGTAAGTACACCCACGCAGAGCATCCTCGGCGGCAATTGGGGCACTTTAGCGGCACTTTAATAATGTGGCGGGGTTTATGGGTATTATGGTTATGGTATTTAGCTTATCCATTCTCATGAGCGTGCAAAATTTCGGGCCGGATCGTGTCAATATTTTCGCGCAGAGACAAAGGAGCTTAAGTCATGGGAAGCTGCGGCACGAAGCCAGCGAGTGGAATGGAAAATCCCAATCCCAATCTCAATTCTATAAGTATTGCCACATGTCTACATGCGCCATTTTCTGTCTATCTAAATATAGGAGTTCCCTGCGGTTCCATCCAATCAGAGTGCCCGGGGAAATCCTCACTTACTCTGGCTCTCTCACTCTCCCCGCTGATTTGTGGCGCCTGATTAGCGGTTGTCAGGCCTCGTATCCACTAACTACTGTATCTCTCGGATGCGTTTTGAGTAGGGTTTTGGCAAATTACGCGCTGAGATGCGTGCTGAATGGTGGGAACCGGGATTTTGAAGGGAACGGTACCGTAGCGAAGTGATCTTCGCTTTCAGTGGGTCAATGGCCGGGTGGTCTTCGCTGAAAATGGTAATTAGCTTTGGCTAATTAAAACGGTAAAGGAGGTTAAGAATCTTCAGGAAGGAACGATGGAAACAAGGTTGTCAGCTGTCAGTTAATTTGAATTCTGGGTTCCTTGGGTTTCCAGGGTGTTCTTTTCCCTCATGGAAGTTGTTTTGGAGCATTGATTTTGAAGGATTTTATTTATTTCCATATATTTCAAGTTAAATAATTATTTTAAAAATATATTTCTAATAATTTTTCGATATTTTCAAGTACTATTTTTTGAAATAAATTCTATAACTTGTCTACCTTTTTCCCACCCTCTTCCTGACCCCCATTTCCAACATTCCCTCATGTATCCGCCACTCACATCAACCTTTTCTCAGATGACTCATACGCACAGTAGTCCCCTGGCCACAGCCATCGTACAATAAAGAGCAAATAATTAATAAGATAAGAGGGAAAAGCACTTGAACACGAGCAAACAGGCAGATCGCAGCCCCTGGGGCTGAAGGTCAAACTAATAATGATTTAGATAATCAAAGAGTGGAAAAACGCAAGGAGCTAAAGCCTGGAACGCGACCAGACCCAACGCCAGGCTAAGACACTTGACCTGTTGCAGAACAGTAACCATGTTGCCCCGCGGCACTGCATCCGTTTCAGAAAACCAAACAAAACGATCTTCGGGGGAGCGCCGTTGCGGATGCTTCACTGTGCTCCAGTGGTGCAGTCTACAGAGCTGCAGTCTGCAGTCTTCAGTCTTCAGTCTACAGAGACCGTGAAGAGACTGTGGAGTCGGCCCAGACCATAAATACCAAAGGGTTACGCCTATTTTTACACGCAGCCGAGTGCATTTCCTCGTACTTGGGGCCATGAGCGCACAAATATTAAAACGATGCGACGTGACAGATTACAAAACGTTTGACACCAGCGCCAAAGCCGCCAAGATGATGCCCCAAAAAAAAGAAAAAGAAGAAACCAAAAATATGAAGAAGAAGGCCAAGCAGACCCACGAGGAGCGAAGAGGCGGCAGCTGGCCATGGCTTCTAAGAGAAGCTGAAGATCGGCCAGATGAAGCCGGGCTTAAGGCCGAGGCCAAAGCAACTGCAACTGCAGTCAGGCAGGCAGGCAGGCAGCCACTTGCCACACGACGATGACGATGACGAAGATGAGCATGCTGCCTGCGGCACAGTGGTTTGGGGTCACACGAAAAGTGGTGGGAGGAATATACAAAAATGATATACAAATATTTGCTGCGAAAATATAACCAGAATTCAAATCCCATCCTCTGGAGAAGTAATTCTTTGAGCTAAATATGGTTCAGATTTAATGATTATAAATCAGTAGTTTAAATATTATAATCTTTGTTTCAGAATATTTCAGCAATTAAGTTATTTTATAATAATAGTTATATTATTTTCCCCCATTCACAGACCCCCACCAACCACTGTGCATTGTTGCAGTCACGAGTTTGGCTACCACAGCGTGCAGCACTGGGCAAGGAGAGTAAATTGCCTCCAGGCCGTGGCTCCTCGACTGCAACTGCTGGGAATCTGTAACTGGACGACGGCCAAGGAGCTGAAGATGAAGATGGGCTGCTCTTGAGGCTGGGGGAATCCGGAGGCAGCTCCATGGAGAGCGCGCGTCACAAATTAATTCGCTGATGGCGAGCCAGTTCCTTATGACTGGCTGTGGCAAGATCGGGGCCATGATTCCCACAGTAGTCCCTTTATTTGTGGAGTGCTCTTGAGGATCTCGCTGTGCTCCTGCTCCTGCTCTAGCTCCTGCTTGTCTCTAGTTCACCTGCGACTGAGCAGCGGTTAAATGCGGAGGCCGCAACTCGCTTTATTTGTATCTGTGGCTGCTCCTGCGTCTGGGTCTGGGTCTGCGTCTGCTGCCACTCGTGAGTTATGTCAGTCAGTCAGCGAAGACCTGACCAGACCCGAGGTCCTCTCTTCCACTTGAGCGTGCAATTTTTCTAATTCACATCCCAGAGAATACCAGAGAATCTCGGAGAATCTTGGGGAAACCTGGAGTAGCACAGAGTATCCCAGAGCCTCAGCCTGAGCCTTCGCAGCAGGCGCATCGCGTAATTGACTTGGAAGTTATGAACCTTTAAATGCCTCTGGTTCTGGTTCCTGCTGTTGCCATGGTCGTGTAATTTTAATTTTCTCACTTGATTGCCCTAGAGGATTGCCATTCATTTTGGGGGCTCCTGTGCCAACACTCCACTCTCAGCCAAGTTGATTAGTTGGCCATGTGGGGGCGGTGTCTGCTTTGCTGCTGCTGAAAGATCATCGTTATCCTGACTTGTTTTAGAACGAAGAAAAAGCAACTCTTAAATTTTGAATTGAAAAACAAAAAAAATGTAACCAATTCTGGTTAAAAATAACTCAAAGTAAGAACCCAATTATCATGTGACTTAAAGAGAATTCTTAGACAAACGGAACTAGTCGCTGATGATTCTTATTCTGGGTTTTTATCCGGATACAACTCGAAAGTTCAAACTATTTCGCACCTTAAATACCCCAATTTTATTTGCTTATTTTTGTCTAAAAAAAACCAAGCTGAAATCTTGTTAAATTTGGTTTTTAATCACGCTTCTGGTACCACCTGTTCTCCCCGTATTTATTCTCAATGCTAATTAGGCTGCGAGTGAGGTGAAGTTCCCATGGCAGAGATCAGAGACTCCACTAATTAGAAGAGGAATGCAAATCGAAGGGAGTTTTGGGGAGGAAACACACATGCAAATTTCAGTCACAGCGCGAAATTCGTCAGCTCGAGATCTTGTCGGTTATCGAGCTATCGGTTAGTGGGGTATTTATAAGCGAGAAGTGATTTTATAATCACTTCGCACTCTCCCGAGAATTGCCAAGGCAAACCCCCGAATGTTTCATTCATTTCGGCGATTTTAGGCATTTTTTCAAATTTTTTTTTTACATTTTTTTCTCTCTTTAGGCCAAGCAGCAGGGCAGCTGTTGGTTCAATGAATTATGAGCCCGCTTCTTATGAGCGTGCAAACAGCATCGCCGTTGTGGGTGTCATGCGTTGTCCGCTTAATGAAAATGTTTGGCTCCAACTCGTATTTTTTTCGTATTTTTTCATAGCTATTTTGTGTGTATTTTCACTCCCGCCCTCTGTTTCTATTTGTAGGTGGGAAACGCGGATTTATTGCGCATCAAATTACAAGAGAGAGAAGATCACAATATTTGGCATTAGCATGTTGATGTCTGACGATGAGGATGATGATGATCATCTTCAACACGGTCTGGTGGCATCTTCCTCCTAATGGCCTTGTAATGAAGCGACTAGTAAGCTAATGACTGCGTTATGGTGGTTAGTATTACCACAGCTAAGGTATTTTTAGAGTTGCAAACTAAGAAGGTTTTTATTTTGAGACATATTGTAAACATAGACTTGGGGAACTATTTTTGTAAACAACTTGCGGAGGATGGAAATAAGTGGGTATCAACCAGGCAAGCATTTTGTAACGCTGTCTGGAAAAGTGTTATTTTAGTTGATATTTCTTTAATTTTAGGTTTTTTTGCTTTTAGTTTCTGCTTAGACCATGAAAAAATAAATATCTTTTACTTAAAGAGGAATATTCCATCAAAAAATAGAGATATTGTCAAGGAAAAGTTTAGTTTTTTGACATTTAGCAGGGTTGAGTTAGTGTAGCTGAGTCTCTAGAAGACTTTCTTATTTTTCTATAAGATATGTTTATATTGAAAGAAACATTTATAGAAATCATAGCACAGAATTTCCCCAAGTTTTCTGAGTTTATTATATTAATTTATACCCCTATAAATCACTCCCTCTTGAAACTGACCTATTTCCCTATCTAGTTTAAAATAATCCCCAATAATTTTATAAAAAATAAGTTGTACCTGATCATTGACTTCTCAGGTGAGGCCCTTTTGTTTAGTGCGAAAACCGCACGCCAATTAGCAAGGCATTTAGAAACACATTAACCTTTTCGCCTCGGCCTTAACCTTTTCCTTGGCCAAAAGAGCGTTAATTCGCAGCGAAAATATGAATAAAAAATCAACGCAAATCTTGATTTGATGATGCCTGCCAATTCACAGAAGTCGTAAAATGTCATAAATATAAGGTTTATAGACTGGCGCCAAGCTGATTTTTGGTTATACAGCTTTCTGTCCAATTTTGGGGCACACCTCATGAGAAGTTAATATATATTTCACACATGTTTCTTTATTTCTCTCTTTCTTAATTTATTTTTGGCAAGATTCGCTTTGTGATTAGTTTCAAATTCAATTTAATATCCATTGATGGCTATTTTTGCCTCGTGTTTCCTTTATTGACACGCATAAATTTTGGCATGTACTCGAAGTTTATGTAAATCTTGGCAAATGCTCATTGTTTTCACATTGAGGAACTTCTCACTTTGGCAGTTGCTTTGTTCGTTAATTATTTGCACAAATACGCGTGTTTCAGGTGCGGTTTATCGACCGTCGAAAATTTGTCAGTCGTTTGTGTAGAAATTTGTTTTAGGGAGAGTGAATGGTAACAACCCCTAGGCGGCATCATATTTAAATTTTATTTAAGGGTAACTTTGTTTTGTTATCTCAAAGAATCCTCCTTTCCTCCTTTGTCAACATTTATCGATCATGTTAAACAGTTTAAAGCCGATCTATGATATTACCCCGAGGAGCAACCCCTAGAACCTCGAACAGAAGTCAGCCACGCGAACGAAACAGAAGTTCCGATCACTTTCACTTTCCCTCAAATGAAAACTCAATGAGGCCCAACAAGGCATAAATTAATATCCGGAAAAGTGGCAAAGTTTCGAGGGTTGTCTACATTTTCATTAACCAAAAAAAAAAAAGTGGGAAAAACCTCTTGTTAGTAAAGTCCGACAGTTGGTCACCATGGCCATACGGGTGCCCCCTTTCCTTCTCGCAGCAATTAAAAAGGGTTCTCAGTCTTATATATTCATTGGGTTTAATTGAAAACCAAACACAAAACTGGGGACAATGAGGAAGAGATATGGAAGATATGCGTGCGGTAAATTGGGTATTTCGTGTACCCCAAAACCGAGACAGTTCCATCCATCGATTGATCAAGTGCCAGGCTGCAGAGTGGCCGCAGGTCCGCAAGGCACTCAAGCCATCAGCAACACCATCGGCGTTGAAAGGTGAACTCTTTTGGGGCACCACTTCACTTCCAGGGACAATCGCTTACAGTTCCCTGGAACGCGGAGATTGCTCTGCTTTAGGTTATGCCCTAATATTTAAGGGGCTCTTTTACTATATTTTGAAGCCTTTTTTAGAGTTTAGAGAAAATATTTTATGTCAAGAGAAAGTGCTTAAAGTGTGCTAGAAAAATTGTCTAATAACTACAGCTAAATGTAGATGGAATATTTTGGATTTTTGTATATACATTTTAACAAAATTAAATTAAATGTTTAAAACTTTTTAAATATGTTTTCAATTTCTTAAAGAATGGGGATATATTTTTAGATTTTAAATGATTTTAAATTTATATAAATTATAATGATATTTAGTGATTTCTTCCTTTAAAACGTTTCTTAATATTCAATTTTAAGTTCCTAAAGAGCATTCCAAATTCCCTTTACATAAAAACCCTCACATATTTCGCATTTGCCTCCTTTTTTTCTTTGTTTCACTTACTTTTTGCAGATCGTTTTTTGTACCAACGCCCACCGTTGCCTTTGGGCCACTCTTGTTGTTGGTTTTCGCGTTTATCAGTTGAGATCAGTCGGCGGTGGCGGTGGTTCGGGCTTAAGTTTAGGTTTATCCTGTCTGCCTGTGGTTTTTGGTAGTTTCATTTCTCCCCGTTTTTTTGTTTTACTTTATTTTTTTTTTGCGGGGCACAGTGAATTTTAATTAAAATATTTCTCAGGGTTTTTATTTTCACTGGGCTCGGGGCCAGGGACTATGCAGGCTTAGTGGCGAAATGAGAGGGAATTAACTCTCGTCGGGTCGGCGTGAGTGTGACACATTTGCATCAGATATGACGGGGACTCGTCTCGGAAGGACACCCACAGACTCATAAATCAGAGATGCTGCAGCAGCATCATCTTTTTTTTACACTTTTTGCTGGGAAAACAAAACCCAAAATTGACTTGTCCGGAGGACGACACCTGACATCCTCATAAATATGTGAATTTGTTTTCTTTGTTTGTGGATTTCACACATTTTTTTTTCATCGCTCGTTTTGCTATTTTTCCTTTGGCGCGACATGGCGCCAGTGACACTCTTCGCCATGTCCTGCTGAGTTGGCCAAAAAATGTGTATATAGAAAAAAAAAACAGAAACAGAGCTGCAAGGACCTCAGTTGCATAATAAGAAACCTATCTGCGATTATTCAGTTACAGCTACTAGGAATTCTCTGTGCGGTTTTTTTGGTTTTACTTTTGACTTAAAAATGCAGCGAGTGTGTGGGTGGCATTAAAAAAACTATAAGGACTTACCTTGGTCAATAGAAGTTGAGGTATAAATGAAGTATGGAATACCTGCAAGTAAAGAAAATATTTAATGATTAATAAATACTTGTGTATATTTTTTCACACGCTTTGGGTTTGCTTATCAAAATTATCAGCTTGGCACACTTGAGTTTGACTCGTGGAATTTTGCATCAAGCTCATGAGTTTAATTAATTAATCATTGTCATTATCAGTGCCTAATTTTCGCCTTTTTTGTGCCTTATTTTCATTGTTGCGAAAAATCAACGGAATGCCTCATAAATCTTCATTAAATTTCTTGCACAAAATTTTTGACTGACTTTGGGTCAAGTGGTCTCACACTTTGTAATCTGTCATTTGGGTTAATGCGTACTTAAAAAATATTTAAAATATTTTTGGGTAAGTAAAAGCAATTAGGAAGCGGTAATTATAGGGACAAAATTGGGTCATTTGGATTTTATAAGGAAATTGTATACTTTAATACATTTTTAAGGTTTAGAAAAGCTTGAAAAAATAAATGTAACAATCTTTTTCTTGTTTTCCAAAAATTTGGTAGTCCAGCATGAAATCCATTTAATAAAATGCGTACATAGCTTTTATTAAAAAAAGTTAAAATACAATTCTTTCTAGAAATGAGCAATGTTTAAAAATATTTTATAAGCTTCTAAAAAAATATTTTATATTTCTAAAACATTAAACATTGTCCCGTAAAAATATTTTTTCAAAAAATCACCCTTAAATGTTAAGTTACTCACGCAACATGTTCGAAGCTCGACCTCGAACCAAAATGTTAACAAATAACAGCGGGCTCAAAAGAGCACTGCTTGATAAGGGTAACGAAACTGAACTGCTTGCCAATACAACATGCTCGAACCGCACCCAGTTAACAGATCTCAAGTTCGAACTGTTATCAAAAGGTAAACCAACGAAATTCCTCATCAAAATTTTCTATAAACTGATATTTGAGCGACTTTATCGGAATTACAGAGTCCTAATTCCCATTATCAATTTCATCAGCTTTATGGCCCCAAGCAAACAGAATACGTGATAAACAAAAAAAGCGATCCATTCTGCCATTTCATCATTATTATTCTCTCATATCGCGCAGCGGAATTCTTTGGCATTTAAATTTCTGTCCCACAATTATGCGTCATTTGAGAGGAGAATCGTAAACAAAATAGCTGACACCGCCGAATATATTCGTGATCACTGAGGTATTCCTAGTGATAACACAGGGCGCGGTGCTACTGGATTTTTTCTTGAGGTGGTTCGGAGCTATGTGTACCCCCATTCATGGCCAGATCTTCTCCTAATTGAACCTATCACAAAAAACTTGTGCAGTTATCTGCGTATCGGAGTTAATTGGAAATTGGAAACACGAGCACAAAGTCCACAATTGCTAGTTGTGTGCCTCCGGTGTCTTTTACTTTTCGGGGGAAGTTCCCCTTGGAGATAAGGTGGGGTCTCTCTGGGTTATTCGTTGAAAGAATCACGATGATGCTGATGGGTGCCTTGGGAATAAAGGTGGAAAATGGGAATTTTAAGCGAATTTTAAGCGAATTTTAAGCTTACATTTGGCTGCAAATTAGTATTGACATTGATTTGAATTCGATCTTTTTATAAAACCTTCTTATAGTTCACATCATTATTTGATTTAACCCATTTTTATTATCAAACTTGATTTATTTAGAAAAGGTTTTCTAGGAAAATGCAATCCAAATCAATTATAAACTGTCTTTGTGGATTGAGTTTTTCTTTTAGCTTTTAATTCAGTTTTTATAAAGCCTTTGAGTAAGTTCTAAATTAAACAAACCCCACTACCAGTACGTTTAAATAATAATATTGCTTTCAGTATTACCCTTTGCTTACCATAAATATTTAAAATAAAACTTAAGTAAATAATTTGTACCAACTGATTGAGTATTGTGCAAGTTTCAATTCATAGTTATGGTAATTGTAAATATTATTTTACGCCTATTCAAAAAAGTTTACACTCTTAAATCAGATTAATAAATATACAAAATATCAAATTTAATTTCCGGAGCTAAGTTTTTTAATATTAATTAAGAAAATAAGTAGTGACATTTTAAATAATAACTAGGAGCATATTCTGGAACCTTAATGCATATAAACTCTTGAAAGTGATTTACAAAATAATTTAAATATAAACTTTGTGGTACTTGATAAATATTTTCCAAGCTTTATTTAATAGAAAAACTATTTAATATATCAATAGTAATAAATATTAATTTATGAGCTGAATAAATACAACGTAAAATTATAAGAGGGATTAGGTTTAGTTGCCAATTTCAAGTTATCCATTTTAATATTGTAAAATAATATATAGACCCCTTTTGAATCCATTAAAAATTTAATGAACGTTAAAAACAAATACAATTTAAATATTATATGTGTCAAATAATTATTTTCTAAACCTCTTTTAGTTAGCAACCATTTTTTATTTAATAAAAATTATAAATAAGCTCTGAAAACCCACTCCCCCTGAGATTCACTTGTTACCTTTCTCTCCTTGGTGACCGTAACAAAACAAAAAAAAATATTGCTTAATGTAATCTCAGTACGATTTGTGCTTTGTTTTTGGGTCGCTGGCGGCACACACCACACACACACACTGACACTGACTGGGAACACACACACAGTGTGATTTACAGCCATGATCAATAAAAGTGCCTGATACAAGCCGCTCGGCTAATCGATCAATATCAAAATGCAGGGGCAACTTTGCTAATGGCTCGCCAACTGGACCTTGCCCAATATCGTCTGGCAATTTTTCGGCATTCAGTGCTCAGTTTTTGTTGTCCGGAATTCGGGATCGTTTGGCCAACTGGGTGGGTGGCGTTCTACTTTTTATTTAACTCTTTTTTTGTTACAATTTTTATTTTTATGGAAAGTAGAGCAGGTGGACGCGGCTTTAAAGATCATTATCTGCCGGGGGAGGCCTAGTTTCTTTAAATGGAGTCAGCATTTCAAGGAATGACATATGGAAAACTTGCTAACATTCTAATTTATGATGACTGGGCTACGTTTTCTTTGGGATAATCTGGGAGAAAAAACTGGGAAATTTGATGATTTCATTTATAATTAAAAGTGATATTAGAAAGATAAAAAGAAAGAAAGAAGTGAAAATCCTTGCCTACATTTTGGCGGAAAGAAAAAAAGTAGTAAAAATCATTGCCTACATTTTGGCGGCTTAAATAAAGAGAATATTTGAGGATCGTTAGAGTTTTGGGAAATGAAAATTGGATTTGTTATTTTTTTCTCACTCTTACAACTTTATATTTCTTATATTTCTTCTACAAATTTTATAAATTCTTTTGCTCATTTCTAGCCCAAATACCACCCCCGAAACCCCCCTAGAATTCGATCTCAATAAACCTCCATCCCAATATTATCCCAGAAATTCCTGTCTCCATCCAAAAAAAGAGCCAACTGCTAATGTTGAGCCCGTCTAACCATCTATCACCCACATGGACATGTCTGCGGCGGCTCCGAAGAATTTATAACGATTATAATATATATGATATACATATCTATATATATAATAAACTGTAAATTTGTTCGATGCCGGTCGGGTGCGTTCGGGTGGCTTTGTCGGTTCGGCTCGGGGCGGTTCGGTTTGGTTCGTTTTCGTTCGGGGCGACCACGGCAGAGCTCGATGTTCGACGACTGCCAGATTTCAGATTCAGTTTCTTTTCACCTTTCGTCGGCTATAGATCGTTGCCAGCGAAAGCGGCGGATATAACCCTCACAAGCACACACAGCACACAACCACACACACACACACACGCAGCCAGAAATGCTTTGGAAAATATTTTTGAAAAGATTCCAAGCCGAGCTGCCCAAAGTCAATCAATTGAAATATGAACGCGTGAGGTGCAAAAGTTATACACAAGTGAGAGCCAAATGAGATACTGATTTTATTTTAAAAATCGCAATAAAACCGAAAACCTACAATTCAAAACCCAAAACCTAAAACCAGTTGAAAACAGGCGAAAGATATATATTTATTTCCAGTGCAAAAGGTGCAAAGTATAAAAGAAATACAACAAGTTGCCGCAAATAAATCAAATTCAATTTGTGCAAATCAAAATTATTCGAATACCAGAAATACAAAAAATAACCCGTGTGTCGTTGTCGAAAGTGCAATACAAAAAATATATAGCTTATATATTGTATTTATTTATTACAACCAATTACATATATTGTTAATCAAAAGTAATAAAAAAAAAACACACACATATCAAGGCGACAGAATATTGCCAAGTGCGGTTGACAAAACACAACAAATAAATACAAAATTAATGAGAAATAAATACAAAATACAAAACAAAACAAAAAGCCCTACGTAATAATTGCCGTCTGTCTGCGATTGCATTTTTTAATTTTTTGCGGTGTAATTGTAAAAAATTCGTTGACGCTGCTGCAACGGAAAAGTATCAGATTCGAACTCCACGAGTTTTATACCGAAATTCTTTGGATTTCCGCTTGGACTGAGACTTTGCGAAGCTCAGCAGAAAATCCCTAAAAAAAAAAAAAACATAAAAACTAAAACTCTTTCGGTAGACTTCCTCCCGACGATACACTACGCACAAACCCATGTTGGATTATAATTTACACCCTTAAATTTGGGGGCTACAATGCGGCCAGAAGTATACGATGTAAGTACTTTACTTTACTTTATTTGTAATATGTGACTCAATTCGTGTTTTGCCTTCCGTCGAATGATCACTAAAAATTTATGATAAACTGCCACGAAATTCGAATTCTTGAAGAGCAACAGAAACTTTGATAAAACGTTGACTATATATTTTTCGTAGACTTTATATTCGGGGCTAGAGGCTTTTATTGGTGGGGGTTTTCTAGGAAAATATTTATACGAATGATAAATTAATAAAAAATGTCAAGAACTGGAAAACAGATAGAAGGTTCATGGAAAATTAGGCTCATGGTTTTTAGGTGGAAAAATATTAGTTAACTTGTCATAATTATTGTGTGATTTTTTTAAGATCTGTAAAATTTAAGATAGCCTTCTCCTTTACATTATTTAAGTAGTTATTCTCATTATGCTATTGTTATACGATTTACAAACATTCTTTCTTCATAAAAATGGTGTCAAAAATATTTTCAAAAGCCTAAGAAATCTTGAATATTGTAATTTGGGCTCTGTATACTTTGTTTTACTAACTACTCCATTTCACAAAATTATACAAAAATTGCATCGTAAAGAAGTCCCAAGAAAACTTTATTTCTTTGCTTAAAACTCTTAACCAGAGTTATTTAGTAAGATTTCCCTAATGTTTTCATCTCCCTAAATTCCTTTATTTAGTTTAGAATTAAATTCTTTAAGATCCTTGGGCCACGTGCATAAAAATCACGCCATATCCCAAAAATACCCTAAACCCTAAACCTTAAACCGAAGCCAAAACCATGCGCAATCAAGGGAATAATAATCCGCAAAATACCATGACCTGTGTTGCGCTCCCTTTATATATATATATATATTTTTTTTTTTTTTTCTGCACAATTCCCACACCAAACATAATATATGAAATATGTGTGTGTGTGCGTCCAGCCCTCAGCAACGCAATTTCACTTAAAAAACAATTTCCAAACACACATCAAAAGCACAATTATATGTTTGAAACAAGAAAAATATATACAGAGCTTCGACTCGGACTGAGTCTTGGTTTCAGTTTCATTTTCAATTTCAGTTTGTGTTTCAGGTTCAGGTTCAGGTCTTAATAATAATTGCCGTTTATAACTTGTTATGGCACCAACACACATGCAAACTGTCAGGATAAATCAGCTTCTGTGTGTGCGAAAGAGTGTACAACCCCTTTTTTTTCGCTTTCATACAAAAAAAACTTTCGAGGGTTTGTGGCGTGTCCTGATCTCAGGACACATTTACCTGAGTTATAAATCAATTGCAAAACGCGCCAACCCTCCGAAGGCTCAGCAAACATTAACAAAAAACTCACAGAAGAACTACCAGACTTAAGCCGTAAAAACCATTAACCGATCAATCTGTTAGATCTGAAAAATCCCCCCCCAAAACTCTATAGACAAGTTCAACATTTTCCAAAGCAAACAATGCCACGCCCCAAATGTATGATAACGGTTCAAACGCTTTATTTTCCCTGTAAAAATAGACACTATTTGATTTGATAATTCGAATTTGTACGCTTCTTTTATTAATTAAACGGAAATATGAACAGATAAGGTCTCGAGAAGTGTGTTCCCTGTGTGGGGCTTGGTCTCATGCCTTTGATAAGCAGCCTGAAGAAGATACATTTTTTTTGGGGGGTGATCTTTGCCTCGAAAAATACTCCCCAAAAAATTAATCTCACCTTAGCTCTTGAGAGTTTTATTAAGATTTATGGTTTGGTTTGAGTCGAGGCACGAGGCTGCCAGGCTGCTAGGCCAAAACATCGTAAATACTAGTATTTTCTGCTGTGACTTGGCACATATTTCTGCAGCTTTGATTAATGCAATCGAGCCCAGAAACAGAAACTCGCAACCTTGGTCAAGTAGAATGCAATTTGCCTCTGTGGAAGTTCATAAAAAATAAATATTTATTCACCAAATTCTGGGTGTTAAATGCTTAAAAATTATAGAGAACAAATCTGTTAAGTTAAAAGGTGTTTCTAGAAGAAATCTCAAAGAAAATGGTATGAATAGGCTAAGTATAGTATAAACCCTAACCCTAATTATTAAACCCTATCCCTAATTATTTTTAAAAATATGAAATTATCAGCAAACGTGTTACTTTTACTATTTATTTCAAAAAAAAAGTTCAAAGTACTCTCCCTGCTAAAGGCACGAAAAGTTTGAGGAAATTAACAGGCCAACAACAAAAGTTTGCTGGCGTCTAAAAAACGCTAAGTGTAAAGGCAAAAAAATGTCACATTCACTAGTTATTTTCCCCCTTTAATTTATTTTATTTATAATTAGGTTACGGGCGGGTGGCAAAAAGCTGTAAGTACTATACTCGTATATATAGAAAAAAAAAGCGCTCAATAAGTTTCTCAAACATATGACGCCAGAGCTCTGGCCTGTTGCTCCCGTTCTAACCGGAATCGGGGACCCCTCCAGGCACGTTCCTATATCAGTAATGATGATGATGATGATGCTTCTCTCTATATAGTATATATCAAGCGATTAGTCACAGGCTGGGATCAGAAGCTATGCAATACTATATGAAAGTCACGGCTGAATTTGTTTATTCCTATCACTTTGAAGCGGACAGAATTCGTTTAGGGTAGACATACCAGACATACCCTCCTCCTCCCCCACCTGTGGGGAAATCTGTCTGGATTTTTGGTTGATTTTAAACTGAGTGAGATAAGCTCTTCAATTGAAATTCGATTGCCTGCTATATGGCTTTATGCCTTTATGGCCGGCTCAGTGGCCAAGTGACTAAGAGCTAAGCTAAACCCCTAAGATCTGAGCCGAGGGAGTACGTCTCTCGGAGCGAGTTCGAGTAACTTATAGTCTTTATCTTATCAGGCCAGAGAACACGTTCACGAAAAATATATATACGGCGTACTACGCTTACTATATCTACATATAGAATAATAATAACAATGCGCCAAAAAAGAAACCATGCGGCCGTCAAGTGTTTACAGTTTGTTTTGCTTTTTTGCGCTTAAGAAAAAAAATTAGAAAAAAAAGAGGGCAAAAAAGGCCCTATCAGAAAAGCCAGACCCCCGGCACTATATGGAACAATTTTTACTACGAAGGTTTTACAACTCTGATAAGTTCGCTTTCTTTGAGAAATAACCGTGTGAGCTGCACATAATTGCTCAATGCAGTGGCAGTTGCTCCGAAAAAAGAAAAGTAAAAGACGCTGCACCTGATGACCTATGGGATCTTGAGATTGTTTGTTTTATTCGTGTTGTCATCAAACAAACACACCCACTTTTGGTATATAGAAAGTTTGGCCAAGAGAGGAGCTTGGTTAGTGCTAATCAGCTAAGCGATTGATTTATCTTTTCTCGTTTATTGTCTTGGTGATTTATTGGCCAACACCTATCGTCGTCTATCGGTAATCAAATATTTACAGTAATGTAAAACGGGCTTTTATGGAAGTATAATTCCCTTGATAAGGCAACTGATCGATTTCGATATCAGATGTTGGCCATTTAAGCTGGCAATTTAATGCGAATGGAAACTGAAACAGTGCCTGTGGCTCCTCCCCCAGGCTCCTCCTCCCTGGAGCTCCACCGCCCCTTTTGCTTTTCCAGTTGCGTCTCAGGTGCTAGGCAATTATTACTTACTTCCAGAAAAGGTGTCATATTTGAGTAGCCGCCGCCGTCGTCGTCTCGGTCGCACAGACCCTAGACAAATTCAGTCGCTGCACTTGCCGTGTTTGCCTTAAACTCGCCAGCGTCTCATTGATTTCATCGCCAGTCGCCGTCGCAGTCGCAGTCGCAGTCTGTTGAC